>JADRCD010218244.1:0-50402 GCA_019843815.1 Montemys delectorum | reverse complement strand
CCCCCCCCCCCCCCAGGTTCAGAGTGTACCAAGACGCTGTAAGTGCTGCACTGTGCTTTTTAAACCCCCCAGCACTAATTACCTTAATATTTTGAGATAACAAATACTGATCTGTTATCTTTCCCGGGGAAAAATTTGAGATTCCCATAAGAAAATAGAATTTTATTAATATCCTTGAGGATCTTGAAACATGGGATATTGTAATGTCAGCAAATCTGTACATCCTGTTTGGGCAGAGAAATTAACCCTCTGGCATTACTGACCCAACAGGGGAGTTTGTGAAGTTTTCTGATGAGAGAAACGTATAGCTGAAATGAAAGTTTTAGAATTTTTTTTCCTTGTCTTTCTTTTGTGAATTTGGAGTAGCATCTTTGGCCACCAGTAAAGTGAAAACCATCATGTGAATTTTTTATTAGGTAAATGAAGCCAAAGGAAGGCTTATACCACTGTTCATGTAATCCTAAGGTTACTAAGCAACTGTGTTCCCTATTGCTAGAAAGTACAACTCTTTGTTGATAACGTCAGAAATTGGGAAAGTTTGTGCTTTTGTTTATTAGCTAAACGTTCCTTTGTAAGATGTCCTTCTCCTGTCCCTCTATGGGAAGTATCCATGAGAATTACAGTGCTGAATATATCACAACTGATTTATATAACTGTGTTTGTCTTATGAAATTCTAATGTTTGTTAAAATGATTATTTAATGTTATCAATTAAAATGTTTAAAGTAAAATGAAGTCTACTCATTTTAGCTGTGAAATAGAGTCATTCCCCACTCTAATATGACTAACTCTTCAAAAATACTTTCAAGATATGTCTAAGCTATCATATCAGAGTTGTTCATGATCTGTCTCCAAAAGGACGTTCAGCCATGGATAAACACTAGCTAAATTTTCTTTGAAAATAACAGCCCAACTTATCTTCAATATTATTCTTTTTTGCTTTATGTGTGTAAGAGTGTTGTGCCTTCATGTACGTCTGTGCACCACATGCATGCCTGGCACATGTATGGAGAACGGACGAAGGCATTTGATCCCTTGGGACTAGAGCTGCGTATGGTTGTGTACTGCCACATGAGTGCTGGGAACTGAACCTGGCTCTTCTGGTAGACCAACTACAGCTCTTAGCCAGTGAGTCATCTGTCTAGCCCCTTCAGTGCCATATATATATATATATATATATATATATATATATATATATATATATATCTTCTTTATGTCTGTTTGTTTTCTGAGATAGAGATTATATTGCCAAAGTTTGTCTGAAACTCACTATGTAGCTTAGGATGGTGTTGAACTTTTGATTCTCTGTCTGAAACTCTAAGTGCTAGGAATACAGGTTGATGACACTCCATATCTCTCTTTATATTTATTGTCTTAGTTGAATGGCTATCCTCATGATCTTGCTCTTTCTCTTTTTCCAGTGTTATCCACATTAAGGATAGATTTATCTGAAGCCTTGTTTGGAGGGGTTTCATCATGATAGGTGAGAGTATGGAGAATCAGGGGAAGGGAATGTTATCTGGTTTTCTTGCCTTTTTAATCCCACAGGACCACAGCATCAAGGATGGGACGGCACACATTCCACACAAAAGCACCACCATTGACACACCTGGGAACATTTTACTTATTTCCTAGGCAAATGTAATAAATTTGATAGTCAAGATTAACCACAAAAAAAATGTTATGTACCCTAATTCTTCTTTGCTATTACAGTTCATGAATGTGTTTGATTAAGTTATTATAATCCTTTTAAATTTAGGATTCAAAATAATCAGAAACATCACCATGGTCATCACTCAACGACCCAAGAAAGAATTCAGCTAGCTGCATCTTGCTGATCTCTTGGCATATGGAATCTCAGTTATTCCTTGAAACAATCTCATACGGCAGCGGTCTTTAAAAGGCCATGCCCCAATAGGAGGAAAGGACTTCAGCCTTGTGAAGGTTCTGTGCCCCAGTGTAGGGGAATGCCAGGGCCAATAAGTGGGAGAGGGTGGGGTGGCAGGCATGGGGAGGGGGGAGGCAAAAGGAGTTTGTTCTTATTGTTTTTGTTTGTTTGTTTGTTTTTTGGAGGGGAACCTGGGAAAGGGAAAATTTACATGTAAATAAAGAAAATATCTAATTAAAAAAAAAAAATAGGCCATGCCCAGTGTAGGGGGAATTCCAGGACAGGAAGTGGGAGCGGGTGAGTGGGTGAGCAGGGGGAGGGGGATGAGGTAGGGGTTTTCAGAGAGGAAACAAGGAAAGGGGATAACATTTGAAATGCAAATAAAGAAAATACCTAATAAAAATATTTTTAAAAATTTAAAAAGTAAAGTTTATAAAATTTAAGTGAACACAACAACATAATCTAGTTAGTGAGCAGTGATGCTGGATTAAAATCTCAGTCTCTCACACTCTAATACTAACTCTCATGAGTCTCAATTGTCCTCTTTTCCCTACTCATGCACTTCCACCTTCATGGGGTCTTTGGGAATGCCTGCTCAGAGCAACAGCACACTAATGAGAGATATTCCACAGCCTGATTGAAAACCACAACATGAATATTGTGTAAGAACTGGACCATTATATATCCAGCCTTACACAGACAGACTTCACATCTGTATGCTGTGACACCATTGTCACACTGGTGTCAGAAAGGGAACCTTCATACTGGAAACAGTTCAAAGAACTCAGATGTTTTTCTTTTTATAAATCATGATTTCATTATTTTCTTACCATTCAACTTAATTTCTAATACTAATTTCCATATGTTAGCATAGTGGAAAGGGTCTTCAGGTATTCATCTGCCATAATAGGTTGAATGTGTGAATATCCCTGTCTCATGTGTAAATAACATATCAGGTGAATCTCTTTCTCACATGGATAAATCTGCGATGATGCCTTCACAGAACTCTGACGACAGGATCACCATGTGTCACTCTGCCTCATTTCTTTTCTCTTGCTCATTTTTCTTTTGAAATAATATAATCTAGCTATGGCCAAATTAAGGAGTCAAATGTGGGATGAATAGAGTCTAATTTGTCTGGGTTTTAGCTCATTCTGATCTACTCTCAGGATGAAATACATTTATCATAAAGACATCCCCTTCCAGTTATCACAAATCCTCCAAAGATTTTTCAGCAACACAACATGATTTGAATAACAAAGACATTTTAGGAAGCCATTACCAAGCCCAAATTATCTCTCTGCATTTCTTGTATTCAAAGAAAGTTATCTTCCTTTCCTCAAGTGTCAACTGGATTTGATGACTATCTCATGACTTAAAGGAGCTAACAAGAACTGTAGTAAAGAAATCTCTCAGAAGGAGTTGATCTAGTTGAGCAATCAGGGCTAATAATCTCCAGTGGAGAAAAGGAATACTCATTTATCATATTCTTCCAAAAATCCATAAAAAAAACATTGGATAAACTAAAAGAACTGTCTAAAAGAAAACTATTCTTCAAAACTATCATGATCACAAAGAATAGAAAATGTAATAGGTCTGCACACTTAATAGGTCAGAGAACTTAAAGTGTAAAACTAGGAGCACTTAGACATCAGAGGCTACAGTCAGAATAGAAAAGAGGACATTGGTGATAAAAAACAGGGCATCCATAAAGATTTTCTGGTTCACTTGAGAACACTGAATCATTTTTAACTTCTTAATTTTGACCAATTTTTATTATGTTCAGGTAATGTTAGCATTAGAGGAAGTTGGGTAGAAGGTGCAAAAAAAAAAAAATGCCCTGTATACTATCGCTACAACTTTTGTGTATACACACACACACACACACACACACACACACACACACACACACACATCATAGTTTCTAAGCTGCACTGTAAATATGACTAGGATGCAGAGAGAAATCTCTAGGCAAACTTTGTCCCAAGCTGTGAAATTGAAACTAGTATGTACTCAGCAAAGGAGATCTAAACCTATGCACTCAGGTATCATTCCTACTTCATTATTTATCAGCATATTTTAGAAATTGGAATTTATGAAGAGACAATACATTATCTATGTTAAAAACCTACAGATGTTTAATGAAGAGATTGTGAAAATAAATACTGCATGCCAACAAGAGATATCTTTCTTGTCTTATAATAATATACTGAAAATAATTTCCACCTTTGCTTTTCAAAATAAACATTTCAGAATTCTTACATTTTAATTGGAAGTTATGAAACAGTTGCGGTTTATAGACCTCCATAGTCTGGAAAGAAATGCATTCCCCTTTCAATGAATTTACTTATGAAAAGAACGCCCCTAACAAAATACCTATGTCTGTTGCTTTACAATGTATGTCTAATGACATAATTTGATGATGGATTTCCCCAACAAAAGATATAACTGCCTCAGAGCATATTATATGAAAAAGTATAAACTATGGTGCTGGAGAAATTTCTCAGTGATAAAGCATGCATACTGTTCTTACGGCAACCTGGAATTTCGAGCTCTGCACTTACTAACTGCCCACTATGAACTCCATTTAACTCGAGGAACTGCATACCCTCCTTGGTCCTAGTTGGCACTTAGCATACTTAAAAGAAGTGACATCCAGATACACAGAGAGAGAAAAATAAAATATTTGACAAGTTAAAATAAGTCATTTTCTTGAAAGAACAGCTGATGAAAATGAGATAAACTCAAAACCTCCTAGTCAGAAATCTATAAAATATTTGCATTGTTATTGCATAAGCATGAAATATGAATCTCAAGCTTTCACAAATGCAGGCAGTCTGCACTTCTTCCAGTTGGATCTATGAATTTTTACCACTTGACTTTGCCAATAATGACAGTCATTAAGCTTGCCAACAATGTCTCAATAAACATGACTTACAAGCAGATTTGGAAATAATTCTAACATTTTGAGTCAGTATTTTCATAATAATACTGTGTACTAATTACATTGCAAGGACAAACTTTAATAACATTTAAAACTTTTTAATACTACTGATAAATAGAAAGGAATATTTTCTTAAAATGTTTTTACTCCTTCTCTCCCTTCGTTTTCATTTCATGTATTTGAGTCTGTTACATAGGATTCAAGTATAGGTATGGCTACTATCCATGGATGCCTTGTGAAGATGTTTACAATCATTTAATTATTTTCACATGGACTTTTATTTTAGTGGAAACAATTGCTACTAGAAAACAACCAACCATCAAAACAACAACACAATATTGCTTTTGACCCCCACCCTGGCCTGTTCTCTTCCAAATTCAGAATTGATTCTTTTCTCCACACTGAACCTCAGGAGACTGATAAAGAGTGGGAGAAAATTGGTAGCTATAACGCTTAACTTATTCATTTCCTCTTCCTTCTACTCCTCCCAGATGCTCTTCCTCCTCCAGCTTTTTTTCCAACACTTCCTTCTCCTCTACTTGATAGAAAACATGAAACGTAGTCTGGGATTTGATCTTCAGAATCCTCAAACAAAGCTCCTGGCCACGCACACCTCTAACTCCTGTGCTGGGAGAGGCTAAGGCAGGAGAACAGACCTGGCTACCACCATCTAATGCAGGAGAAGACCCTGTCCCCAGAGACTAAAACAGAGAGTAAGAGAAGAGAAGCTCTGATACCTTCCTCTGGCCTTTGCAAGTGATCATGCACAAACCACATAAACACAGGAGAAAGAGGGAGAGAGCAGAAAGGGGAGAGATAGACAGAGGGAAAAGCAGAGAAAGATGACAGAAATTAATGAGGGAGACAAAACAAAGTCCAAACTTAGGTATGTACCACTGCAATTGCCTGAGTCTAATGCCTGATCCGACACATAAATATCAGGGATAATAATTTACTGGGATTCTTCCCAAATATAAAAGTCTCCCATATGTTCAATTTATATGTTGTTACTATCAAAAACAAAAGAATTTACCTAGTAAAGTGGCGATATGAGTTTTATTGTTTGTAGTTACTTCTATTTTAGATGAATAATTAACCAGTATAAAATTGTTTAAGGAAGAAACTCTGTCATGAGACAGAGCCACCTGGGCTGAATCACAAAGTCACCTGGTTTTGAATTTGCAAGGCTGCTTGAGCTAACCCCAGGGCATGGAGCTGAAGGGCGGCCAGCATGAGTGAGGCAAACCGGAGAGGGTAAGCTTTCAAACAAAAGAAAAACTCCCTGTGAACAGTACGTGCCAATGTGGCACACATTTTAAAGAATGAACCCTCAGGCCTGGAAAAAAATTAATGAGTTCTGCCTCTCCTTTCTGTGACCTTTCGCTGGGTTTTCATGGGAATTTGTTTTCTTTGTTTTAGACTAAGCTGCTCTGTGAAGTCACAGTGGGCGCTTGGGTCTGCAGCAGGGCTCTGGTGACCCAGCTTTTACAGGCTACCACTGAGTTGTTATCTCTTGAGTAATCCAAGGCCCTGAACTAGGCAAATTCACAGAGAAGTCAAATATTGTCTTAAGAACTTCATCCCAGGTTTCTCTTCCACCGGGTATTCTCCTTTAACAGAATATTGCTCTACAAAAAGCTTATACAACTCATCATCACTAGATTTTCCTATTTCAAAGTCTGCTTTCATTAAATGTTAGGTAACTACACTCAGAAAATTAGCCCGTGGAGTAGACAAATGACAGAGCAGAGAGCAACGGTCAAAATTTGAACTGCAAACTTGACTTTCGAGATGAGGTCAGTGCCCAAGTGTCTTCTCTGATAGCAGCCTAACAGTGTCTGTCTTGACTCACTCAGGTGGCTGTCCTGTAGTTTCTGGTCCCTCATCTGTACTGTCACCCTATGTGGTGGCAGCTAGAAACTGACCTATTTCCATTTCCACCATGGGCTGCCAATTAGCCTAAATATATAAACTAATTTCATTTAAATTACTTAAAGACTAGCTTTTATTTCAATCCATGACCAAGTGAGCAACCCTGGTGCTCCAAAGAGCAGTGGATCCAGTGCTACCTGCAACATCTCTTGTGGTCTTGTGTTCAATCAGCACTAAAAAGTGCATAGCGCTTCTTCAACATATATGTTGTTATTTGGTGCATTCTACCCACATACAGGTATACACAGAAATTTCCAATTGACTATAACAATATTAGAAGTATCTAACATTTTGGAGCCCTTTCCTCTACAACAAAACAATCCAAAGCCTTCAGACTCCTGGGCATTTTCAAATTAGTCTGATCTATATACTGTAAAATAACATAGTTACTCTACTATGAGTGTACATGGGTTTACACTATAGAATCATGGCATGGGTACAAAGACTTCATTTTTACATTTTCCTTTCATATTTTTCTCTTATTATTTCAACTTAAAAACAATTACCCATTTCTTTTGAGGCTAGGCAGGGGTGGCTACTGTGTCACATGTGCGTTAGTAGGTGACAGAGAGGAAAGAATCTATGTTTATGCTCACTGTTCTAATTTATGGACATATAAATGATTAGTAGACTAACACTCCCTTAAAAAAGCAAGCCTGAGATGACCACCAGTCTGGAGCTAAGTAGGCCTGGACAGGCTCCTAGGATGGGGAGCAAGCTAGAAAGTGTATGTCCCCATCTGGGACCTATGGTCTGGGCAGGAGTGAACTTGAGGTTGAAGACCCTTAAAAGAGGCCACTTGGATGGGCTGGGTATCGAACAAGAAACCCAGACACCAAGACTACCAGACAGGCACAGTGGGGCCCAGACATGGAGCTAACCTGAGATGATCACCACTCAGCCCCCAAGTAGGCCTGAGGAGGGAGAAGATCATGCCCAAGATGACCTCTGCCCAGTGTCATAATGCACAAGTATGTATAGCACTCCTGGGATGAGATACCCTCAGACACTCAGAAACCTGCTGGGCATCACTAAGAAGAGAAAAGTAAGTGGTGAAGAAATAGAAGAGGAAGAGAAACTGAAGGACATGGACACAATTAAGACTAGAGAGTAGTGAGGAACAGCCTGATGTGAGTAACTGTTGATGCTACCAGGGGTTGGGGACCATGGTGGGTTCCTGGCCTGTGCTGCCACTGAGGACCATGTCTAGGTCCATGGTTGTGAAGAAGCAGGGGTTTGTGACCATCAAAGGCCAACCACATGCCTGTGGTCTGGGCTGCCACCAGGGGACATCCTCATTTCTAAGGGCTCTGCAGAACTGGCCTTCCCCCTCACTTGCACATCATGGGAAAGCTGGCCCTGAGGTCCTGAGAACAAGAGAGCTGAACCTCACGCTTAGTCAGCTGCTTTACTTGGGAAAAGAGAGTAGGCTGTACATTGAGGAGTTGTGATGGTGCAGAGGAGGAAGAGATGCCTTCCTCTCCTCCCTTATCCTTCACCATCTGTGGCAGGCTGAAGAGTTGGCCCCAGTGTCATGATAGAAGGATAGCTATAACACTCAGGAGAGCAGGCTCTGAACCATCCCTGGGCAACAGAGTAGAGCTGGCCCTAGTTGTGAATGTTGCTGGTGAGCTGGTCCCCTATGCATAGGAGCCAAAGCCTATCTCTCAGGCCCAAATCTAGGGCTTTGGATTGGCCATCTCCAACAGCTACCCTACACAATAACTGCTGGAGTACATGAAGGGGCCAATTCTACAGATCTAAAGCTACAGGATCTCCATGACACATGACAACAACATGATATCCAAAAGGAGAACCAATGAGATTCCAGTATTGGCAGAATAGCAGAAGCCAGAGACCTCATACCAGACCTACCAGACATTGGGATAAACATTTGTAAGCAAAGTAGTACAGACAAACAGGTATACTATGGGACACACTGTGACATACTACAGCTTCAACAAGATTTTTTTCTCTGTTGGAGAGAGAGGTTTCAAGGGTAGAGGGTAGGTATGAGGGAAAAGGAGTGGGTTTGGAGTGTATGGTGTGAAATTCACAAAGAACCAATAAAAAGCAGAACCAAACACAAAAACAAAAGATCCAAGTACCCTACATCTGAAGACTTTAGCAAATATATAACCAAATTGTGAATTAATAAGTATTGTATCCTTATACCCAAATATTAAGACATATTCCAGTCTGTGTCAGAAACTTCTTACCACAGTATATGGTGATGGATGAAAAACTGGATGAATGGTCAATGTGAAGAGAATGAGAGACTGTGTTGTGCTCAGCTTAAGGTGGATCATCTATATTAGCCCTCATCCCAACCTCAGGGATCATTTTGGAAGAGGAATCAAAAAGATTGTGAAAGCTTACATTGGTAGGAAGGGTACGACAAAGCTATTCCATACATGTACCCAGAGTGACCGTAACGATATGCTTAAAACCTGTGCAAGATTAAGTCAGGTAAAATCCCAACATGGAAGTGGTAAGTCTCTAATCCAACAATTAGCTGAAGAGCTATTGGCAACTGATGGGTGTTGGCTGAGCAAGAGTAACTTTTCTTCAAGGCTGTGATCCAGAGAGAGGCTACCCATACCCTACACCCAAATAGCCTGACACCCAAAACTATACAGGATGAATGAAGTAGAAATAAAGCTCCTGGTATTGGGAGGCAAAGTCAGGAGGAACTGGAGAAAAAAGATAGTATGGTGGATTTGATTGAAGCATGTGGTATGCATGAATAAAACTCTCAATGGTTTTTAAGTGTAATAAAAGAAATGAAAGATAATAATTCTAGTAATACAAATTTCAGACAAAAGTGAATATAATAGGTACTAATGATAGATTCTTATTTGTAAATGATAAATGTACATTTATCATATATAAAATGTTATTCCTTATAGGGTGAAGGTGCTGATACGCATTATTATTACCTTAGGAATATGTATATCAATGGTGTTTGTAGCTGTTTTCTTCAAAAAGAAAAGTGCAGGGGTAGGCCATGCAAATGGCCCTTGACTTTTTTTCTCCATGACTGAGCTTTTGTACCAAAATTGACCTTGAAGGACAGAAATAGTGCCTTTCATGGAGCAAATTACAAACTGACATGTGATACATTACTGAGTATATCTCACTGGGGAAGGATCTGAAAGCCTTACTACTGACTAGAAAGGATTTTTTTAAACAGGTAGTTTCGTTCCCAAACTCTATCCAATGTGATTCCAGGCATTGCCTGAGATTCTGTGCATCTCTACAGTTACATCGGAGAACTGAGCCTCAAGGATTCAGTGGAAATAATGATAGTGTGGTTGTTAACCAAAAATAAAGGGTGTTTATCTTATATGCTGGAATCTCAACTCTACAAGTTAGGTATAAAAATCTCAGCTAAACCTTTTGGTGCAAGCATGGCAGACTGTATGTAGGTACTTTTACATTTTTGACATAATAGTATGAATTTCTTTTTATTGTTATTTAATAATTTGCCATCACTTAACAACTAACAATGCTCATTTAGTAGTTTATAGTTCATTTTTATTATTAGATGTTTTCTTATTTACAATATATCCTTTCCCAGGTTCCCCTCTTAAAAAAAAAATTAAAGAAAAGAAAAGAATAAAGTAAAATAAAGTAAAGCCCTGTTCCCTCCCCCCTCCCCCTGCTCCCCATCCCACCCTCTCCTGCTTACTGGCCCTGGCATTCCCCTACACTGGGGCATAGAACCTTCATAAGGTCAAGGTCCTCTCCTCTCACTGATGACCAGTTTGGCCATCCTCTGCTATACCTGCTATACACATGCTGCTGGAGCCATGAGTCTACCAGTGAGCTCTGAGGGTACTAGGTAGTTCATACTGTTGTTCGTCCTAAGGGGCTGCTAGCCCTTCAGCTCATTGGGTCCTTTCTCTAGCTTCTTCATTGAGGACTCTGTACTCAGTCCAGTGGATGGCTGTGAGCCTCTACATCTGTATTAGTCAGGTACTGTCAGAACCTCCCAGGGGATAGCTGTATTTAGGCTGGCTTGTCCTTCCTTCAGTCTCTGCTCCATAGTTAATTTCTGCAACTTCTTCCGTGGGTATTTTGCTCCCCTTTTTAGGAAGGAATGAAATATCCACCTCTTGGTCTTCCTTCTTCTTGAGTTTCTTGTGGTTTGTGGGTTGTTCTTCCTGTATTCCAAACTTCTGGTAATAACTACTTATCAGAGAGTGCATACCTACTTATCAGAGAGTGCATACCTACTTATCAGAGAGTGCATACCATGTGTGTTCTTTTGTGATTGGGTTACCTCACTCAGGATGATATTCTCCAGATCCATCCATTTTCCTAAGAATTTCATAATTTCATTGTTTTTAATAGATGAGTAATACTCCATTGTGTAGATGTACCACAATTTCTGTATCCATTCCTCTGTTGAGGGACATCTGGATTGTTTCCAGCTTCTAGCTATTATAAATAAGGCTGCTATGAATATGGTGGAGCATGTGTCCTTATTACATGTTTGAGCATCTTCTGGGTATATGCCCAGGAGTGGTATAGCTGGGTCCTCTGGTAGAACTATGTCCAATTTCCGGAGGAACAGCTACACTGATTTCCAGAGTGGTTGTACCAGTTTGCAATCCCACCAGCAATGAAGTAGTGTTCCTATTTCTCCGCAACCTCTCCAGCATCTGTTGTCACCTGAGTCTTTTATCCTAGCCAATCTGACTGGTGTGAGGTGGAATCTCAGAGTTGTTTTGATTTGCATTTCCCTGATGACTAAGGATGTTGAACATTTCTTTAGGTGTTTCTCAGCCATTCGGTATTCATCAGTTGAGAATCCTTTGTTTAGCTCTGTACTCCATTTTTTAATAGGGTTATTTGGTTCTCTGTAGTCTAACTTCTTGAGTTCTTTGTATACATTGGATATTAGCCTTCTATTAAATACAGGGTTGGTAAAGATTTTTTCCCAATTTGTTGATTGCTGTTTTGTCGTATTGACAGTGTCTTTTGCCTTGGCAACTTTATGAGGTCCCATTTGTCAATTCTCGATCTTAGAGCAGAAGCTATTGGCATTCTCTTCAGGAAAATTTCCCCTGTGCCTATTTGCTTGAGGTTCTTCCTCACTTACCTTTCTATCAATTTTAATGTATCTAGTTTGATGTGGAGGTTCCCGATCCACTTGGACTTGAGCTTTGTATAAGGAGATAGGAATGGATCGATTTGTATTTTTCTACATGTTAACTGCCAGTTGAGCCAGCACCATCTTTTGAAAATGCTATCTTTTTTTCCACTGTATGGTTTTAGCTCCTTTGTCAAAGATCAAGTGACCATAGGTGCATGGGTTCATTTCTGGGTCTTCAATTCTGTTCCATTGATCTACCTGCCTGTCACTGTACCAATACCATGCAGTTTTTATCACAATTGCTATTCAGTACAGCTTTAAGGATACACATTCAGAGTCACAAGTCCACAAGTATGGGTTTAGGCTTCCACCCAGGTCTGTAAGGTCGAAATATAGTGAGAGCTGAAAGCTGTTCATTTGTGGAATCTTTTTATTTCCAAGCTGTTTACTATTTGGTCTAATTTATTGTTTCAAAAACCATAGAACTAAAGGCCTGCGTTTCCTTATTCCATCGTCTCTATGTATGGCATAGATAGAATTTATTTATAGATTCTCTTATGTTGTGGTCAAATTAAGCTATACTTCAAGCAGAATCTTTTTCAAATATTAATTGATTTTGATTTTGTCCTTTATGCCCAGAATGGCTTAAATGATTAAGCGATGTCCATTCACATAATCTTCTGGTTTTAGGATTCACTGATGTGAGACATTTAATGCACGTGAAAATCCCTATGTGCATTCATTACCCACAATCCAGGGAGGGGGGAGTATTACACATAAGTCAACTAGAGTCACTAGAATTCTGGCTCTCACAGAGTCCCAATATTTGTCTTCCTTGGCCCAAACTTTCATTAAATGAAAATTTCAGTTAAGTTAATCCTGAAAGCAACATTGAGTTTTAAAACTTGGACCCGTTATTTAGAGTAGCAATTTAATTCATTAATGTTAGCATCAAACATTTATCACAATGTCATAAGTAACTCACTAAATCAATGAGGTGAAATTATACCAAAAATAGGAGAATTGTGTAATAGTGAAGACACCTAGGGAGTTGTGTCATCCAAGCAAACAAGGAAGAATGTATCTACTTGGAAAGTACAAAATTTTCAAATACTAAATCAGCAAACAAAATATTCCTTCAGGCTAAACAGAGGCAAGATTTAACCTTGACTATATCTTCATGTTAATCATATGATCTTATTATGCCATCTTACTTGAATTCAAGATGATACTGGCAAACGAGTTCAAGGTTATATGTCTTAGTTAATATGTGAAAGATAGTTATTAACAAAAAGAAAGATCACATTTAAATGCTAATGAATAGTGCTAGTTTTAATTTTTGACATTTTATGTTTCTATTCAAAATTTGTTCATTTTCTATTGAAAATTTGCTCCAAAAGCTGTTAAAATACTGACACATGAGTCCTGTTATATAAGACTAGGATAATTTATTTGATTCTATATAAATTAGTTTATCAATCATTACTTTTTCAAATTTAAAGTTATCTTAGCATTGGTTATGTATTGTAGCTGTAAGCTTATATTGAATATAACTGTCAGATATGAGTTATCTTTGAATTTCATTCAATATCATATTTTTGGTAGTGAAAAAAAGACATCAGTATGAGAATTGCTATATACCTTTGGGTTCTATACTCACATATCTAACTGCCCACTTTAAATATTTTTTCTTTTTTTATATTAAATCTTTTCTTATTTACAGTATCTCCTTTCCCAGGTTCCCCTCCAAAAAAATAAAATAAAATAAGAAAAAAAATAAAATATAATAAACAAAAACTAAAACAATCCCCTGTTCCCTCTTTCCTCCCCCTGCTCCCCATCCCACCCCCTCCTGCTTACTGGCCCTGGTATTCCTCTACACTGGGGCATTGAACCTTCACAGGACCAAGGGCCTCTCCTCCCATTGATGACAGACTAGGCCATACTCTGCTATATGCATGCTACTGGAGCCATGAGTCCCCCCCATGTGTACTCTTTGGTTGGTGGTTGAGTCCCTGGGAGCTCTGAGGATACTAGTTAGTTCATATTGTTGTTCCTCCTAAGGGGCTACAAACCCTTCAGCTCCTTGGGTCCTTTCTCTAGCTCCTTCATTGGGACCCTGTGCTCAGTCCAATGGATGGCTGTGATTCTCTACTTCTGTATTAGTCAGGTACTATCAGAACATCTCAGGAGACAGCTATATCAGGCTCCTGTCAGCCAGCACTTGCTGGCATCCACAATAGTGTCTAGATTTGATGATTAAATATGGGAAGGATTTCCAGTGAAACAGTCTCTGAATTGTCCTTCCTTTAATCTCTGCTCCATAGTTAGCTCTACAACTCCTTCCATGAGCATTTTGTTCACCCTTTTAAGAAGGAACTAAGTATCCTCACTTTGGTCTTCCTTCTTCTTGAGTTTCTTATGGTTTGTGGTTTGTACTATGTGTATTCCAATCTTCTAGGCTAATATCCACTTTGAAGACAATTACTAATGTATGTCATCAAACAAAAAATAATTGAGCTAGTGCCAACTAAAAGTTTCATTCCTGTGGACTAGTTTTCACAGTACTAGAAGGTACTTTGATCATTATAGAAGAAGAAAAGTCACCAACATTGTGGCCTATAAGAGGGGAACACATATACTGATACAATAGTGGCAGAAATGTTATGGAGGAAAACAACCCATTTTAATTGGACTTAAGCCCCACTCCATGTGACAGAACCCATAGCAGACATTACTAAAGTGGTCAAGAACCTGAAACTAGATAGGTAATTGATCCTATGGGAAAACCTACAGCTATCATTCTGTTAAAGGAATCTAGCAGCAAAACAATGGCATCATGTATGTACAAAGCCTTTGCAGGTCCAAACCAGACAAAACCCTGCACAAAGAAAAGGAAGTGGACAGAAAGCCTTGCCTCTAACCAAGAGGCTATTCAAAATTGATAGCTACTATGAAAGAGAAAATTAGTTATTTTTAATGTCATGTCATTGGGTATACCAGCAACATTCCAGAATGGGCACCAAGCTCAGGAACAATTGGCTAAAACAAAATGGGAATCATGCTTTTCTGTGTGCATTTTCTTTTCTTATCTAGTCTTCTCTTTTATGTCTTATTTATTTTTGTTATTGTTGTTTGTTGTTTTTAGATAAATAGATAGATTATAGATAATAGTTAACAGGTAGATAAATGATAGGTAGGTAGGTAGATAGATAGATAGATAGATAGATAGACAGATAGACACACAGATAGATAGACAGACAGTAGACAGACACAGACTGTAGACAGGTGATAGAAGGATGGATCGATGGACAGATGAATAGATGGTCAGAAGGATGAACAGACAGACAATCAGGTAGACAGACAATATAAAGTTAGGTAGGTAGGGAATGGGAAGGCTTTGGTAGAAGTTGGAGAAATAGAAAATATGATCAAAATATATTGTATGAAAATTTTAAATATCTCAAACTTAATAAGGACAAGTAAAGTTCTGCATTCTGTCTCTAAAACCAATATTATAAGCCTTTCCTAATTTAATAAAAGCATTTTACACAAGTCATGGTTCTTTGATCCTAATAGTGTGGCAACAGAGACGAGTGAGTCCTTATGAGTTTGAGGCAGCCTAGTTTATGTTGCCAGTACCAAGCAAGCCAAGGCTTTGTGAAGTGAGACCCTGTCAAAAAACAAAACAAAACAAAACAAAACAAACAAAAAAACCCCAAAAACCCAAAACCAAAACAAAAGAAATCCAAAAACAAACAAACAAAAAAACCAAGCATTTTCTATATCAGGGAAAAATTAGTAATTACTGACAATATTTTCTTGTCTTATCTTGTCATAGCCCACATGAAAAATCTATTAAGTTGATTCTATCTTCAACACAGATCAATCTACTCCACATATGTTGATGCCATAACTGTTCAGATGATAAGCACCATTCAATGCAGGTTCCACAGAACTGTCTTACTGTTTCTCAAGTCCCTTAGGATATGGGCCTCTCCCCAAACTTGACCTCTTACCAGCTGTCTTCCTGATTAGACATTTAGTAAAGATTTTGTTTTCTACATTTTTCTTTGCTCAGTAGTCCTCAACTATTCTTTGTATGACCATCCAAACTTTCACTATAATACACCTTTAAAGAAAAATTTTTCATCACTATATCTGAAGTTCATGTTCAGTAAGCATTCTAAAAAATTAATTATAATGCAACTTAAAATCATTTCATAATTTTTATCCCCTTAGGTGACTCAATAGTAACGAAATAAGTATGTGAATAAACTAATGCAGGAATAGACCTGATTTGCAGAATGAATTATAAGTAAGTACAAATGGATCTGAGAAAAAACTATATATATGAAGAACTTTGATAAATCTTCTATTCTCAAATCTGATAATTGGTTATTATATTAATATCAAATTAATCATTTAAAAATTGACTTTAGAAACCAAAAAGAAAACAGTCATAGGCTGTAATCTTTTTGAAAAAAATCACAGAACTGATATCTCTTCCAATTGTTATTAAGGATGCAGGTGTTTACAAGTCACTGAACATTAAGGTTTTTATTACAGTTGTTACGATTATTATTACTTCATTATAAGTTTGTATGTGGAAACATTCAATTAATTGTTTTGTTTTGTTTTGTTTTTAATAGTATGAAAGGAAAATTCTGATAGAAGTCAGCAAAGCTCGTTTGAATACGAAATAAGGAACCATGCCCACACTGTAGTAAGCACCCTGGAGGTGGATAAGTAAGGAAGATTAGCCTTTTCATAATTGGTGTAACTCAGAGTTCACATTAACCTTATGAAGGACAGCCATTTTTCATAGATATTGAGAACAATGTTAAGAATACCAAAACCTAAGCCCTAACAATCATAAAAGTTAGCATGGATTATTAAGCTAATTAAAACACTGGGACTCTAGAGACCTGGATTTTAATATGCATTTTGCCACTAACTTATATTATAACCCTAGGCAAGAGAGCAGGTCTCTTTATTCTCTGCTTTCTTCATGTGTGATGTGAACACTACCTTCCAGAGGGGTCTGGACTGCATAGCAATGAACTCATTGGAAGTAGAAGCTAAGGTGGTTCCCGCTGTGGTAAGAGCAAATGAATACTGGTAAGAGGACTCAGCGTTGCTAAAGGAACCCCCTGATAGACAACCTTCACTTACGTTTTCAACTGGGTTACTTTATACAGGGAAGGAGGGAAAATGGATTTTCATTATTTCTTTATTCCTCTCACTTCTAATGCCACGTCTCACTCCTTCTAGTAATGTTTAAAAGTAAGTGATTAAGCTGTTTAGAACACCACAGTAACTTAAACACTATAAACAATCTATGGCCAAAAAATTAATTAATAGCATGTCTTCACCAAATTCCTGTTAAAATTCAGGGTTCTCAGGGTTTCTTTAGCAAGAGCACACATATATTTTGCTCTTTAATTAAAGCTTTGGTGTCTATTGCCACTATTCCTCTAACAAAGACCCCCCAAAGAAGCATAATTGGAAAGTACAATTATGGTACCAGATGATGAATGAGCATAACACTCGCTGTATTGAGTACAGCACTGGAATATAAAATGGATACATGTCATCATAGTGTGAAATATTGGCTGGACTGTAAGATAGATTAGCCTACCTGAAGCACATTGCTATTTCTATGCAAAATTAATTTATTTTACCTGCCAAATTACTGTTCCTTTATTAATTTGTTCAGGTTATGCATTTCATTATTAAGGAGAACCTTTCTGAGTGGTGATTCGGTGATTCCTGTTTGTGTTTTGTTTGCTTGATAGCCCAAACTGTATAAATAAAGCTAAGCTCAGTACTCCCAAGTCCATATTTTCCTTTCCTGGATATGTATGCTCACGTGGATTAATCTGATATAGTTGTACATTATTGCTTTGAACATGTGATATGTGCTTTCCTTCACATCATATTCTTAGACGAACAAACAAAAAACCCAACAAACTTTACATGAGAGTATCTAGTTATCAGAATCTTCTTGTGACCTCCACCATACCAAACTATTGTGAAAATAAAATTACAGGATATGTGTACTTGTACTGAAGAGATCTCTTCCCTCTGCACACATACACACATGCTTATTCTATTGAAACAGACTTGATTTCTGTGCACCAAACACCAGAGAGATTCAGTGAGCAGTGAGTGTGCATGACTGGGTCACATTTAATTTGTAGTAAATTTTGACAGTGTTAATATTGACACATTCTTTGTAAAGTCATGATGTAAGCTAACACTCCTCCAATCTTTCCTGATCATATCAGTTACAGTAACTTCAAGGACTCTTTATCATCCCTCTATGACATTAGCTTTATAAGTCAAGCAGAACTTTTATGACTGTTGGGAATTTGGAATGAAACATGAATATATTAAATTTGTCATTAAGGTGCACAAATATTGTTAGTTTCATTTGATCCTTCAATAAAGTCATTCATAAGTTGATATCAATGTTATTTGACATATATGCACGTGTCCCACTAAAAGTGAGATGACTCACAATGGATGTTTTGTTTCCAGATATTACTCAATAACATTGATTTGCAGCGATAGCTAATCACAAAACCTAATACAACATTAAAAAAGAATGGGACCAGGCGATGGTGGCGCACGCCTTTAATCCCAGCACTTGGGTGGCAGAGGTAGACAGATTTCTGAGTTCGAATTCGAGGCCAGACTGGTCTACAGAGTGAAGAGTGAGTTCCAAGACAGCCAAGGCTACACAGAGAAAGCTGTCTTGAAAAAAAACCAAAAAAAAAAAAAAAAAAAAAAAAAAAAGGAGAGGGAGAAAAAAAAAAAAAAAAAAAAAAAAAAAAGGGAAGCCGGCAGTGATGGCTCACGCCTTTAATCCTAGCACTTGGAAGGCAGAGGAAGGCAGATTTCTGAGTTCGAGGCCAGCCTGGTCTCCAGAGTGAGTTCCAGGACAGCCAGGGCTATACAGAGAAACCCTGTCTAAGAAAAAACAAAAAACAAACAAACAAAGCAAAGCAAAACAAAACAAAACAAAAAAACAAGAATGGGAAAACAATAGTCCAACCTTCTGGAGAAGAAGAAAGCTCAACAGGAGGAATCAGAGGCGTGGATAACTGCTGTCACTTTAAGCATATTAATATTAAGGACTTGTGTTTACATTTCTGAACTATGCGTCCGGCAAATACTGCGTATCAGCTTCATACACCTCCTCAGTAAGGGAAACCACAGAGCCAAGATTTAAACAGAAGGGTGAACACCACCGACGTCAAACACTGAGACACTCTCATCAGCAACAGACTCTAGACAGAAACAAAATGACCCTGACCAGGCAATAATCACCACACACTCAAGTAATTTCAAATACCTTTCTTTCTTTTTTTTTTTTAAGGCTTTGTTTGTTTGTTTGTTTGTTTGTTTGTTTTATGATGGGAGGATTATAGTGGTAACATTCAAGATAGATTCTGAATAAGACATAAGATTTATTATGAAACTCTCAAAGGAATGTCAACTATGTGTACTAAGCATGGGCTCATGCTTAAGTAAATAAGAGGTTTGATGCTAAGATCTTGTAGTTTACTGTCTATTGATTTCTCAGGAGAATAAAAAAGAGTCCTGGAAATTGATGAAGAGCTCTTTGCAACATGCCTGAGGAGTGGACAGGATAGCAAGGTCCTGATGCAAGGCAGACATTGGGAGCCCCTGTAAAGCAGCTTGTTAGCAGAATTGAGCAATGGGAAGCCTCACATCTAACAGCACTGCTGGCAGGTATTCCTGCTGTCCTGGGAAAGCACTGCAGGTTTTCCTTAGTAGTGGTGAGAGTACAATCGAGCTATCCCTCAACTACTTGTAAAGCTTGAGTAATAAAAGCACATTATGGCTTCGTTGTGACTCTGACATTACTTTAAACCGTGTGCCCTGAAACCTGTCTGCTGTTTAAAATACCTTACAGAAGAAATATAATATTTCTGAAATTATATTTTGGACAAGCGTGGATGATATTTTCAGGTCATTTTGGAAGATTTTCCTTCAGTTTATGTCAAGGTCATTATCAACATAAAAACCTATATAAAAACAGATAAATATATTTAAGCCTTATATGTATGTAAGTATTCATTCTATTTTCTATTAATGATTATAAGGAAAACATACTACATTTTCCTATTCAGTTTTCAAACAATAAAGGATCTCCTTTGAGTTGAAACCTTAACATATTTGCACATTCAAAAATGTTAGCCTGGGGCAAATCAAAACAGTCAATGCATTAGAGAAAAAAAACAAAAGGAAAAAAGAAAAAAGAAGAAGCCCTAGTTAGTTAAGCCTGATCATTTTAGTAGCCCACAAAAAAGATATTTCAGTTTGCTGACTTGTTATGATCTAATTTTATTTTGCACATGGAATAATAAAAGAGAAATTTAAAAAAGTACAAATACACAATAATAGTTTATAATAAGTGAAAAAAAGATATATCAATAGCATCAATGACTAGAGTTCTCACCATATTTCCTCCCAGAATTTTTCTTTTGACTCAGGCAAAGAAATAGATATACTCTAAGCTGTACTTAATCAGCATCTCTGTCTACCCAGGTCTCAGTGGCCAGTCATTCACTCACCATTTACTCATTTTACAATGAGGCTTCCTGCCAGTTACTGAAGCTATACAAGCCATGGAAAGATCGGACCCCCTGGATTAGGTGTCTTCTGGGAGAAACAGACATAATGAGTTAAAAATGTGGAGCTAGCAAGTGTGCTGAAAGAGTTATGAACGAGGCGATAACAGAGAGTGGAGGTAGGGATGGCTACACTGCCTGTGGTGGGAGGCAGCAGGTACCGCCCTTGCAGAAGTTCGGTGCATCTTGATATGGGACTGATTTGAGACTGATCGCTTGTATGCACTTCAGAGTTTGAAGCACAGGGTTGTTTTAATCATTTTAAAGAATTAAGCATTACTACAGTGTCTCTTTTCCATTGCCATTGTCTTTAGAAGTGAATAATTTCAGCTTTCCTCTCATTATTGTATCATCTGATTTGAGGTCATCTATGAATAATATATGTTGAGTAAGGAACAAACTGGTAGGTCAGAATAAGATTAGTAATAATACTTTATTAGAAGTAGGATAATGGCTGTGTCCTCTGAAACTCTATAATCAAGCATGTTTTCATGTAAATAGCACCCGAATAACATTATAACATCAATTCAAGCTGCTATGAATTATGCCACAGCACATAGAAAATTACTTAATTCACTTTTCTTGCCTAATTTGACTCAAACTAGAATCATTTCTGTCAGCAGCTATGTAAAAAGAAATGACACTCTAAAACTATTTTCTATATACCATATAATGATACAAATAGGGATAGCTGAAAGAAGAATTGGTTTTCAAGTGATAACATGGAAATTTTAATTATTATGAACCAAAGCAGTTAATGTTCAATAAATTGTGAGCAGCCATTTTTGTCCGCCAAGGAGAAGGTTGGTAACACGAAAATCCTTCTCTCTCTCCTCACTTGTGCAACTGTGTAAGAAAGAACATCAGAAACACTTTCTCGGAACAAAAAGTTCCCGTACTTTTGACCCCGCTTTTCACCTTGTAAGAGTTTGCACAGCCAAACAAACTATTCTAAGAAACAATTTGCATACTATGAGATATTTCATGCATTATTGATAAAGGCGTTTTAATAAAGAGTCACATAGTCTACCAAGATTTGCAGAATGTCCCTAACTTACTCTCGGCAACTTAAGCAAGGGCTAAACATCTCTGTACTTTTTCATTTTGTGTTGGAAGCCCATTTTTTATAAGATAAATATCAGGTCCTGCTAACTATTGTATTATTCTGTTCTCATCAATGAGAAAGCTGTGTTCCAAAGTGGTAAAATTACTGAATCAATGTAATACAAATCGTGTATAACAAACCAAAATAATGTGCAAATTCAACTTTCTGTAACATGGGTTGCTCTTGACTCCCTAGGGTTACAGTGCATGGATATATTTAATATTCTTAAATTAAGAAATGGGAGAGTTGGGATGGTATTCAACAACAAAATTTCACAATCACATGTTATTTATTTTGTATTACTGTTAAATTAATATTTAAAGAACATTTTATATTATATTATTTACATTTTAATCTTTCAATTTATTATTTTCTATGTTAATACAAGTTAATAAATAATAAAGATATAATTTATCCATTCACTAGTCTCTACCCATGTGAAAAATGGTAAAAACTCTTATGGATTTTGAGAATAGCAGATAGCATTGAACCATTTAAAATTCTATGAGATGTAACACATGGTAATTTTCTTATAAAATTTCTGGAAAGTTTAAAGAAATAAAACCTCTCAAGTGGAGCCATCAGAAATCAGGCATCTGTTTATCTTGCATTTTATCCTAATCATAATGCCTATAATGAGGACTAATTTATCCATTGGGCACAAACAATTTACCATAGCAACTAATGTTAAAATTAAACAATTGCATACTATATAATATTTAGCATTATTTAAAACCTAGGTATTACTTGTTTCTAGGTTGTACATTTGGTATTTTCACACCATGGCCATTCTAATATTCTTTACTAAATTTCATTGCTACAATAGCTCTTGTTTCTTTCAAAGTCTTATACTGTCCATAGAGCAAAATAATCTTTAGATAAAGACTAACATTAAAGAATAAGATGCATTGTTCAGCAATATCTACTTTAAGAAAATCATCTTATACTTTATACTTTTATACTTTATATATAAGATGACATTTTATATGTTATATATAAGATGACAGTCTATGCATATGGCATATTTTATTAAATATATCATTATGCATTTTTGTTCTATTTATAAGTTAAAGTTGTCGTCGTCAAATTTTTCATTACTTGAGGAAGAGTACTTATTTTCCAACTTTGAATTAGTGGTTCTGAAAATTTAATGTCAACTTTTCAGTTAAGAATCATCTGAGAGGAGAAGAGTAAGGAATTTTCTACTATTTGTGGGCAAATCTTCAAAGCATTGTCTAAGTTACTAACTTTCATTGATATGGGAAGACACAGCCCACTATGGGTAGCGATATTCCCTGGCCACAGAAACTCAGATGGTGTAAGTGTAGATCGTGCACTGAATATCAGCTCATTTCTCTCAGTGCTTTTCTATGGATACAAATATGTAACCAGTTGCTTTAATTTCTACCTTGACATCTTGAAATAATGGACTATAACAGGAATTATGAAATAAAATAAAAATTTCCCCCTTTTTGTTAATTTTTATCAGTATTTTATCATATAGATGGAAATAAAATTATGACAATGAATTATATACATTATTAGGCTCTATTAACAGTGTGTTCTGGCTCTCTAAGTACAAGAATATTGTGTGTCACTGTGTTGTATCTACCCACTAGCTTTAGCAAGATGGATGAAATATAATATCAATCCCTTTACCTCATTTATTTAAACAATTAGCAATCTATATAAGGTTTAAAGCTTTTAACCATGTCTGTGTTTATCTGTATATACATCATTTATTTGTATACATATATGAACTATAAATTACTACATAAAATATTTATACAACTGTGTTCCTGAACATCAAGCAAAATCTATCAATATAAGGCACATTAGCACACTGTACCTTCTTTTAGTACAATGGTCAATGCAGTCTTTCCCTGTTATCTGCAGTCTTTCAGTCCAAAGATACATATAGAAAATTTCAGAAGCAAAAGATGTCAAAGTTTTGAGCTACAAACGGTTCTAGAGACCCTTTAAACCGCTACTATGCAGCTCTCTATGCCCCTCTGAGGACATCAAAATAAATCTTTGTTCCATACAGCCAAAACTTAAATATTCTTTTCTGGTTCATCATTTAGTGATATTCTTGATGATGTTTGTTATCAATTTAAATGTAGTATGCAATATCACAATAACTATATTATTTAATGGCACACGTTGATCATAAAAGTAACATTGTAATTTTATTAGTATACTTTTATATTTGGCATATACTCATTTTATAGTTTGTTATTTTAAAAGTTTCCAAAAACTTCATTATTAGCATTTTAAATTATAAATAGAAAACTACCTGTACTTTAAAATCCCATCTCTGTTAGTAATTCAAGGCAGGTCCACATCATACAAAGGCAGACATACTTGAAGATGTGCAGAGTCCTATTTTATTTTATTGTTTTGTTTACTTATTTCACAGTTCCGCTAGGGAATCTGGTAAATTTAGCCTCCTCTGTGTAGGAGCGGGAAATGGCCATGTTTTAGTAATAAGGAGAGGGTCTCGTGAGAGCTTACAAGGTCAGCACTTCCTGATCCCTAATAAACAATGATTAGTAGAAAGTGAATTTCAAACCAGGGAATCTTGGGAATAATTAGGCAAATAAATCCATGGACTGAAGTGAAAAGGTAACATGGAAACTAACACAGTGTTGACTACCCACTGCTCACTGTTTTTGTGTCTAATTTAGGCCCTGTGAAGTCTTAGAAAACAATCTTTCTTCTGAATAAGTATAAGCTCATACACTATACAAAATGTAAGTGTGCTTTGAGAACATCCAGAGTATTGGATCAATTTGATAATGCCTAAATATGCATATTTAATGGAAAGTTAGTTCATTGCTCTCATCCGAAAGGTATGTGGACCATATCAGGATTGGAGGTTTGGAAACCTGAGGTGTTAATTCTGTCTCTGACTCAATCTCGTTTTTCAGTTACACTTTAAAACCATGTTTCATGTTGACTATAGTTGCTGTAAACTACTGCTCAATTTTTGTAGTTGTTTTTGTTTTGTTCAGAAGGAGAAGAGTAGTCTCCAGAATTTCACAATTTTTTTGTTGTAATTCTGTAAGACCAGCACATTGTGAAATCATAATTAAAACATTGAATGAAGGATCCAAAGCTAGGGACACTCACTACTCTTGCAGAAGGCCCAGGTGGTGGTTCCCATAGACCTTATCAGGCTCCCACCTGACCATGACTCCAACTCCAGGGGTTGTCTGCTGCTCTCTGTGCACAACAGGCACACACACACACACACACACACACACACACAGCGTGAGCACATACATACAGATGAACACATGCATGGAATAAAATAAATAGTATATTTAAAAATTAATTCTACATTTATACTGTTTCAGCAGTGATGCTACACTGAGAATTAAGAAAAGGCAGAAATACCTCTGACAAGGAAAGGGCTGTAGTTTGCTTACCTCCAGTTCTGCCTTTGTGGACATGTGACATTATCAGAGCTTCTGCTGATGCATTGTCCTATGCTGGATATTTTAATGCTATTAGAAGCAGTTTCTATTGTTCTATTATCTGTTTGTTTATGGGCTGAGGCATGACAATTCCAGAGGCTGAGTTTGAATGCCTTACTTCGTTCCTTCTCGCCTTAATATTTAGACAGGGTCTCTTATTACACTTATTGTAGAGCATCATTTAGACTAGGTTGCCGCTACTGGAATTGTAGACATGTGCCACTACTTGAGCGTTTTGTGCAGATGTTGGGAGTCCAAATGCAAATCCTTATATCCAGACAGCAGGCGTTTTGCTTATTGTGCTGTGTGTGCAGAACCACATTCATTAATTGAGACAGTGAATTTTGATGTTTTGAAATATCCTTTCCCAAATACATAAAAGTTTAAGACACTAGATATGAAACTTGATTGTCAAATCTGATTGCTTTTATTGTGTGATAATTCTGAGCCTTACTTTATATATTTAGACACTAAATGAATATTCACTGATATGCATAATGACCTCAATTTTGGAAATCTGTAGCATGTGTATTCATACAGACATGTGCTTAACCTCTGCAGTTTAAATGAATGCACAAAAGTATTTACATAACTCAATAATCTGAAATCAAATTAAGAAAAATATCATACACTGAGCACAAATATGATGATCTATTAATGAATATGACAGGAATTTAAATAGTGAATTATATATTATGTTTTTAAGTCCCATCTAATGGGTTTAAATGGAATAAAATTATCAAACAGAGAATAGAACAAAGGAATAATCAGATTCAGTTTGCACTGTGTGGTTACCCATCAAATCTAGAGTTTGATGGCTACTAACAGACAGCTGTAAGTACTACATTACCAGGCTGATTGCTGTTTTAAAATGGATTATAGGACTAATCTAGTAGCTTAAAATATTTACACTCATTTATAGTAATTGATATCTGATTGTTTAAATTTTGGATTTAAGCTGAGGATGAGAGAAAAGACTGGGAATGAGAATGGCAGTGTTGATAAATGAATACTGTATCTATCCAGAGGAAATGAAGTAATGCAGGGACCTAGGAACCTTGCCCTTCTTAACAATCAAGATATTATTGTTGACAGATAGGTCATTAACTTAGATTGGATTAGGAAATAAGCAACATTCATTACTTCATGTGATTTAAAATAAAGAAGTATAATTTAGGTAATTTAGTTTTTTAGATGTTAAGAGTCTCCCTATTTTTAAAGGTTTATGTATTTTAATTTTACTTTCATGAATGGCAGACTTCATGATTGAATGTATACTATGCCATGGTATACATTCCATGGCATAGTATACATTCCATGGCATGAGGGTAGAGAAGGTATTGTATCCCCTGGAACCAGAGTTACAGTTAGTTTTTGAGCTATCATGAGTATTGCAAAAATTTCAAGTTGGCTTAATTTCTAAGCCCTTTCTCCCAATTTTTTTCACTATGGTGTCTGATGTGTTTGTCCCTGTTTCATGGCCCTTGGATAACTCAGCAACAATACAAAACAGCTACAGTGTTGCTAATAACCATGTACAAGGATGACATTCACTGAAATCAGATGTTATCTCTATGTTTATCAACATAAAAAAAAAAAGCCAAGGATTTCATTGAATGGAGTTGACACACTTTTATCTTATTTCCATTACAATAGTACAAATATATGCCTGAGATAGCCATGAGTTATTTTCATTAAAAAAAAAAAAAAAAAACCTGACATAACATGATCCTTCAGAACGAGCTTTGTGGTAGAGAGCCTCAGGACAACTTGACTTGGGTCATCATGACTGAGCCACGACATCAGTGAGAGGTCAATGAGCATTAGGAAATGTGCATCATGCCAGGGGGAGCAGGTGAGGCTCATGAGTGGAGAGAACCTTACCTTCCAAAACCTGGACAGAAGATCAGTTAGGAAAAACTGAATTAAAGTGGAAATGCATGTAGGACAGCTTTCTGAGACTGAACAGAGTGATCTGACTTGTGTAGGATTTCAAGAGGTAGCAGAAAGTACTCTGCCATATGATCTACCTGTGTATGCATCAAAGACTGCGGAGCATGTAGGCACTGTGTAATAACGTGAGTGTACACTGTGGTTACAAGGGACTGGGAAGCCTTGTTGGGTCCTCTGGCATGTTTGTACTCTAACATTTGTAGCTAGGGCCTGACATGAGAGAGCACTACAACCAGAGGGATTATGGTCTCACAGTAACCATGACTACCTTAGCAAAGCTAGAGGGGCTATTGCAAAAAAAGAAGGGAAGCTAACTATTGTGTGAACAACCAACACTGTTGAGGCCAGTCCAGTTTTATAGATACTTGTATTTACAAGAGCAGATTCCTTACAATAATCTGCAAAGTTCTCCTGGTCTTTTTCCTCCTGCCTGGGTGAACACACATTGTTCTATCTATTGAGATTCTTCTAATTACTTGATGCCTGAACAAAGACAAGAGCTACTTCCCCTTTCATTAAACTCCATTCAGCTTCATTGAGTGTCTTCCCTATGAGGCCAATTAATCTGTGTTCCTACTTATAAAGTATTTAAAACGGTTTTTCCTTCTGTAAATCCACCCTTACTCTGGTCTCCCTTTGAAGTCCCCATAAATTTTACCATCATTTTACATTCTGTTGAAAACTTATTTATTTCTCATGTTTATGCTTTTTCATACTCCTTGTTTATAATTGAAAAATTAAGAAACATCTTTATTGTTCTTTTTTTCTAACACATCTCACATTTATAAAACATTGCTTGGCCTCTACTAGGCATCAAGTAAATGTCCTGAGTGAATAGCAAAATATAATCTTCCAAATAATGTTTGAAGAGTGTGTATCTTTCTACTGAACTTCTGTATTTGTTATGTAATGATATATCTTTTTTTTTCTCTGAGTATCAGAGAATTGGTTTGGTTTTGACTCACATTTTCCAGTGCTACACCATACCATTTTAAATTTAAAATCAACCAAGTAAACAAATATGATGATTTCCCCCCTCAGAAGCCAAGTATGAAATTGATGTTTTGATACAGGCAAATGATATAGGCACTGTTCCTCTGTGCAGGACCAAACTCAATCTTCAGAAGCTTTTGTTTAACATGATATGGGAAGGAAAGTAAGAAAATGTCCTGTACACAAAAGTATCCCAAAGCAAGTGAAATAAAAACACAAAATTTCTGATTCATGAAAAATACCTAGTCTTTAACTTCAGAATATACAATTTTACTGACTTAGAATACTATCTATCAAAAAATGAAAGACCAAATTAGTATTTTTTTTCTCTAATATATAAGCTGACTGGTACATAGAATATAAGTATTTACCATTAAAAACAACGGGAAATGATTTTCTAAGTAAAAATTAATTTCCTAAGAACTTTTTTCTTTTGCATTAATGTTTTATGGGTTAAAATAATATTTGTATACCAATGGAAAAAGCTGTGGCTAATTGGCAATATACTAGTAGAGAATGAATGAGTCATGAGCAGAATCCACGGACATAGTTTCAGGTTACGTATACCTAAGGTTTTGCTGTATTTTTGTGATTGCCGTGGTTTCCTTTGATGAATTCTCTGATTTGTTTTGTGCTGGAGTTGAACCCAGGACCTTATTCTTCAAAACTTGAACTAGGAAAACAGTCCAATTTTTAATCCATACTCAAACTTTGGAGTTTTAATTACTCTACCATTTTTTTAACTTATTGAGGCAAAATCTAAATAACGACTGAGCTGAATTTGTTGAAACTTGTTATCCTATTCTATGTGTAATGATGGATTAGCCCTACTCCTTTGTCTTTGAATCAAAACAAACAAAAATATTTCAAAAACGCATCTACACTTCACAACAGGTTTTCTGATTGGAAGATGTCAATGTTCAAGTAAATGGTGGTGTGCTCATCCATCTTCCAGTGATGTACAATTCAATACCAACTAATAACAGTAAAGTCAGTATATAGTACAAAGTTCCCATATTTAGGAATATGAAAAATAGTATATTTTAATGACTAAATTCTGTATACAGGGAGAAAATATATATACTACATGTTTGATAGATTGGACATTGTGAATTAATGAAACTGATTGGGTAAATTAATATAGAACTTCACCAAAAGTTTGAATGAAAATGCTAATTATACAGGCAGTTGAGCAAAATGAGATATTTTGATTTAGTCTCAAATTAAAATTCCTATATTGAGGGCATTAGAAGAAGTATATACTTTAGATATGGATCCAACACCAAGGAACTATGTTAAATTGCAGCCTTATAGATGATAACAGAAGTTCTGAACAAAGATCAGCAGTGAGTCTGTAATGTGAATTAGTGGAGTCTTTGTTTTTCATAACTAAAGCTGTTCAGAAATTAAAATTAAAAAAAAAATCATGATTGCAATGGGATATTATCGTGAAGCTACAAGAAGTAGATACTATCTCAATCATGGTTAAACACTTATCAGGAGAGCTGTGGATAATATATGCATAGGCAGTGGTGACTAAGTTATGAACCGGGTTTACAAGATCATAAAGGTCTAGGGATCCTACCGTGCCCCTTCTGTGACGTGGAGAAGGAAGAAAGTCAACAACGTGATCAATCCACAGCCCAAGAGCTGAGCTGTAGGGGAGCGCAGAGGTGAGCCTCAGTCTGAAGATCCATGAGGCAGGGCTCCTACTGAACTGGAAGCAAGCAGATGTCATAGCTCCCGCATACTCTCTTTTACAGTAGACTGTTTTGTGTTTTGTTAAATAGGCGTGTCCAGTGTTCATAAAAGACTGAACGATGCTCTCCGCAGCTGATGATAACTAAAGCTTACGGTCAGTTGACAGCACCTTGGGTCAGTCCTCACCATAGAAGAAACTAATTAGGAGTTACATAATTAAGCATACTTAGCAAGTCGATTTTGTTTGGAAGATTTGTGTGCCCATATGCAGAAAAAAAATGTATCAATCAATCCTGATTTATTAGTAGTGATTTAATGTATTTGGACAAAAATAAAACTATGATTTATTCTCAAGTAAAATTCTGTTCAAGAGTCTCTAAACATAATCCAATAAAAATAGAGTCACTACCATGAAGCATTCTAAAAGTCAGAGCTCAGGAGAATCTCACAAAAGAACCTGCTAAAACAATATCTTACGTTAAAGGCCAAAACGATTGCTTTAATTTGGAGAATGAAGGATTAAATATTACCATAGGAAAAGAGGAAGTAAAAGAATGAATACGATTGGGATTTTTTAAACTGTGAGGCATATGTGGAAATTTTAAAAGACAGAAAACTACCAAACCGCATACAGAAAAAGTATGACTAAACTGACATCAAGTGAAGAAACAGAAATAGTGAATTTATTCAACTTTTCCCTAATTTCTAGTAGTCTCATCCTACAAGAAGAAAACTAGAGTGTGCACTCCACCATTCTGAGAAGAAAAGCATGTCTGAGTATAGTTGACTGGAAATTTAAAAGGAGATTTAGTCACGTGATTTATAGTTTATAACCATCAAACACTCACCTCCAGGCATTACATGAACTCTGTAATTTACCAAATTGTAAAAAGAAAATAAATAAAATATTAGTAATCTAATACCAAAGTCCTATGATGGAAATTTCTAGAAAACGGTAGAATGATAAGAAACAGAAATTTTGAAAAATTTTGTTGAGAATTATGCAGAACTATTAAATTGATGTGGACATTCAGAGAGATTTTAATGTATGTTTCCAGGGAGGTTAGTTTTAAAAGATCTGTTCACAAACTGTAGAAGTCAATACATATTTAAAAAGGGCAAATTCAAGAGTAGTAAAACTTCACAAGAAAATGTGACAAGAAAAATACCTGTGGGGCAAAATGTTTAGCAAGACAAACAATAGGAAAAACGAATAAACGTATCTTTGCAAGGAAAGCCAAACCAAAACAATGAAGAAGAAGTGTGCCTCTGTCTAGGTAAAACTGTAATGTTACTATGTAGAGATGGCAGTAAGAACACAGGCCTCTGAGAACATCCTCACCATTTTTGTCTACTAAAGAAAATAGCTTTAAATTTAGAGAGAGTGAGCAGAAATTGTTTGAGTGGCTTTCAGAGCCTGAGACAAGTGTCCATGCCTCTAGCCTTCCTCTTTTCCCTGTGTCTTCTTCGTCCATAACAGTGTGGAATTACACGTAGCCATCTATTTTCCTTCATGCACTTCCCATTTGGACAATGACAGTCATTTTTGAGGCAGCCACCTTGCAAAAGAATTTTGTTTATACGTGTAACAAATTTCTTGAAAGGTCTAAATGTGTAGATCCAACAATAGGAAAAAACAGCTTGTTTTGCAAAGGCCACCTTCTGATCTGCTCAGGGGGCCCTTTCCTAGTGATGTGATGTTATAGAGAAAATTTGTACTATGAGTATTCTTTTGCAGACATTTCCACCAGTACTTGGTGTCTTGTCTCAGCTAAGACATTTCATATAAATAAGAAAATATGTTTTGCCTTCTGTTATTCCTGAGTCATTTAAAGGCAGAATGAAGAATAATGAACAGATTCACATAGAGATGGACAAATGACTAGGAGGGAGGTTTAAATATAGCAACGATTTAGATTTTAGATCTCATGGGCGACAGTGATGGGATGCTGTTAGAAATCTACAAGGAATACTTGTAGTTCATGGCTCCCCGTCTTCTCAGCTACTGTTTCCTACAAGGAAGGTTCTGCAGAGCAGAGCTGACTGCCTTAATTTCTCTTTCCTGTTGTCACTTTCTTGAGTTGAATGACATTCAAGATGGCTTACAACCACCTGTGTCTCAGTAACCATCTGTTACCTGGGAAACCAATTCAACCTTGTCATTACCAAGAGGGTGCATTTAGGATGCTCTTCTTTGATGTTTGTTCAACTAAGTCTCTAATGAGAGCTGAATTCTGTAGTTGAGAAGCAAACTTTACCTCTCAGATTAGCATGATCTCCTTAATTTCCTAGGAGAATTCCCAGAGAACTTCACTCACTTGTGACTCCACAAACTAATCAGTTTCTGTTGGTCAGCAAGCATTGCCCTCGAGTGGGTGGGACACAAATACTTGCTTCAGAAACCCTCTGTAGCCCATTGCAGTGCTGTGCAGATGGGTTTGTATGGGTGATGGAGCTAGGGGGATGTGGAAGAGTTCTGGTTTCCTGTGGGACTCTGAAAGAAAGTAATGAGCATCCAACAGTTAAGTGTCATACTTTATCATGGAAAATAATTATTACCTTTGAAAACAATACTAATCCCTTAGGGCAACAAGATTGTTCAGAAAAGAGTGCACTTGCCACAAAGCCTGGTTATTTGAATTTAACTATTGAGACACACATGTTAGAAGGATAGAACTGACTCAAGCAAATTGTCCTCTGATGTACACAGGAAGACTGTGGAGGGTACACATCACACACACACACACACACACACACACATACACAAAGAAATAAGTGTAATTACAAAGCAAATCTAATCCCATTAAAATGCCTGTTTCTAGTTCCCATCACCCACTTCCAGCATACTGCAAACATCTATATCTTCATCTCCAGATCTGATGATATCTTCTATCCTCTATAGGTACCTACACTTACATACACACACACACACACACACACACACACACACACAGAGAGAGAGAGAGAGAGAGAGAGAGAGAGAGAGAGAGAGAGAGAGAGAGAGAGAGGAGGTGGAGGGAGAGACAAGAGAGAGATTTCTTCACACATATAAATAAAAAGAAAATAACTTTTAAAAAATTAAACAATACATAATGAGGACATGAGGAAATTACTCATCACAATCACATCTCACACTAACACACCAATATTGTATAAGACATTGTATGAATACATAATATTAAAATAATTACTTCGATATTACAGAAACAAATTAAGAGAGGAAAAACTCACTTAGGATTCAATTTCAGAAAGGGGGAGAAATGTGAAGCAGCCGATTGTATGTCAGGAAGAGTGTGTAAGAGGAACAGTTTATATCCTGGAAACAATGGAGTCAAGGCAGCTGCAATGGCTAAGATCATGCCTGTCCTTTAATGGCCTGCCTTTGCTGATCTGCACACTCTAGCTAGGTTCTAGATCAAAAATGGTACACTAACTCTGTACATTAGCAACTAGAGAACATGTATTAAAATGCATGGGCTTAGAATAATTTCAAATTCAAGATATTAAAATATTCTACATTGCAGTTATTTTATAACTTTATGCAAACAACTCAACAATACCACTGCCCAGTAGAAATTCATGATGTCCTGGTAAAGGTGAACTAAGTACCATATATGGGGTAGCCACTACTACATGTGGCAAGTTAGAATTTAAGTACTGCCAGTACAATGCACAGCATGTTTGTTTACTAATTGTGTTGACGTAAAAGGTTTATACAAAAACATTGTAGCTTATAGCTTTCCAATTGTGCAGTTCAGCAATCTAATGCAATCATTCTTACCATTCTCCTTGTCTGTTTTTATATATCTTTAGCAACAATATATATTACTATACATTTCAACTCTCAGACACATAGGATGTTGGGTCTCAAAGGTCTTCATTATTATGCAAATGTAAAAAGATTGGAATATACCATTAATATTTCTGAATTCTGACGAATGTATGTTTAGTGATAGTAACGACCACTATGAAATCTCAATGCCTCATGCAATGCGGTAAAAATTTGCAAGTCAGATTATTATATGAATATATTATTATAAATTGCAGAAGCACAATGATTTTAAGATATTTTATTTTATCTCTTTCACCTCCTCTACCAAAATTTCTCTGTTTGCTTTTTACACTTTCAGCTTATCAAATGAGAAAAATAACACACTAAAAAATAATGTAGAATTTGCAAAGCCTAACAGCTTGTTTCTTCTGTGACACCTGTATTCTCTACAGGGGAACTTCATAGCACTGAGTTTAAGATGTTCCATCCCCTGTAAGCCCTTGGGACTTCCTGCCCTACTTCATTCCCAAAGACAAATGTACCCTATGCTCTGCTAAAGGCCAGGAAGACTGTGTTCTGTCAGGGCCAGATTATTCAATGAGTCATTTGCATACCTTCTTTTTTTTAGTTTATTTATTTATTTTTATATTAGATATTTTCTTTATTTACATGTCATATGATATCTCCTTTCCCAGTTTCCCCTCCAAAATAATAAAAATAAAATAAAATAAACAAAAAAACAAAAAGAAAACAAAAACAAAAACAAAAAAACCCTGTTCCCTCCCCCCTCCCCCTGCTCACCACCCCACCCTCTCCCACTTCCTAGCCCTAGCTTTCCCCTATTTTCTGACTTAGAACCTTCACAGGGCCAAGGGCCTTTTCTCCCATTGATGACCGACTAAGCCATCCTCTGTTATACATATACTGTTGGAGCCATTAGTCCCACCATGTGTACTCTTTGGTTGGTGGTTTAGTCCCTGGGAGCTCTGAGGGTACTAGTTAGTTCATATTGTTGTTCAACTTTCAAGAGTGCCCGCCAGTCATACTAAAGCTCAGTTGACCAGTGTTAATCAAACCAAGTGTCATGAACAGTTCTGTGAGTTATTTCAATCACCCCCCCTCCATCTTTTGTTCATGCCCATCAAATCACCAAGGGGTTTTTAATCTCTGTTGGGTTTTTTTCTTGTTGGAAATGATGCTTGTTTTGTTCTCTCATGAAAACTGTAATTGTTGATTTCAACATAAGAAATAGAATGACAGAATAAATGTCTACCATACTAGCTGAAATGATTCTTATAAAATAATAGTATTTATTAACAGAGGAAATGACAAACTAAATAAGCATTACAATTCTAGGTAAAATATGTAAATGCCATTACAATCCATTTTATCTTATCTAGAAATAGAGAATTTATAACTGAAAACAATGCTCTACTTAACAATGAAATTATAATTTAAAAAAGTGAGCTGCTCGAGGACCCCAAGATGGCATAACATGGCGTTTCCTGAGAAAGATAGCATAACATGACTTTTCCCAAGACAATGTAGCATGACGTTCCCCAAGATGGCATAGCATGATGTTTAAAATCTGTCTGAGGAGGCGTGGCATCTAAATTACATTCAGAGAACAAAGGCACAATACCATATCTCCAACGATGTTAAGGGAAAAGTGTGAAATTTTATCAAGCTAGTAATAATCTTATTTTCTAAGGATACTCAGAATGCTAACTCCAAACTTCAGTCTTCCTCTGTTGTTTTAGTTTAAATCCCTAGAAAATAAATACAAAGATAAATTTGGTAGGAAAGCAAGGAGAAAGCCTGCAGGGAGGGAGGCAGATGGATGCATCTTGTCTGCTGGCTTCTCAGAGGCAACACCACAAGGAGTGGTGCCAAGCATTGTAGACTATTTTAAAGTTGCTACGGGACAAAATTCGTTTTTCTACCGCATCTTCTTCTGTCATAGAAGCCAGGTCAGTAAGTGACTAATTTAGCATCATGATAAAAGAACATGAAATAAGGGATAAGACAGTGGTACCAAAAATGGCAGAGTAGAGGCATGGCATGGAGGGATGGGCATTGTGCACAACCCATAAGTGTCCCCAAATTGGACAGAGAAACAACAGAAAGAAAAAGAGAGCAGGTTTCAACAGGAGAGAGAGCTCAAAAATGACCAAATTGTGAGGGGACAATTACTCAACAAATAATTGAGTTTACAGAACCAAGGAAATGAAGAGCCATTGATTGATTGATTGATTGATTGATTGATTTGTAGAGAGGGTTGTAGGTGGGGGAATGAGATCCAACCTAGGGGCCTTCTTGCATGTAATACTACCATATCTCTGTCCTAAATGTCTACACTCCTAAAGGCTTTTGGTGTGTACAAACTCCATGAGTATATGAATGGAACTGAGGGGTATTAAGTTTCCTGAATCTGATGGCAATAGAATAAAGGAAGGAAGGAAGGAAGGTACACTGTAACTGGTTTCTGAAAGTGAGAGAACTTAAATTAAAGGATAAAAGTGAGGAAGAATTTCAATATAGAAGAAACAGCGAAGCCCCAAATGTCTAAAGGAACAGAGAACAAAACGTCAGGCAGGAAGAAGTGCCTCCTCTTCCCAGACATTCTTCTACAATATTCCAGGTAAAGACTGCTGTCAGCACAAAGCCCACCTCAGTATTATTTATTGTATTTCATCTAATATCAATTAAGAATTTCTATTTATATAATCTGAACAATACTTGTCTGAGCTTAAGTTGTACAAGGCAGAGTTTGATCACAAAGAACAGAAAGTCCTTCACATTTCTCCACAGCATTGGAAATACTGACTGTGTGCTTAGAGAGTAAGGTGCCAGTCAATGCCAGAAGTCATCCAGCTCAGGATCCTGGTATTATCTAGTCATATCTGCATGTTCAGATACTGAATTTTATAGCTTATACTATTGTCTTTTTTGTGTCATCTACAAATGTTGTTCAGATGGTTTGTTCTTTATACATACCACGGTTCCCAGTTTTATTAATTCTAGTTTGCATCATTGCAATGACCAGTTCATTTCCTTCTTAGCACATACATATAAAAAGTCTTCTGGAGCAGTCTCTGGATTGTCCTTCCTTCAGTCTCTGCTCCACAATTAGTCTCTACAACTCCTTCCAGGGGTATTTTGTCCCCTCTTTTAAGAAGGAAGGAAGTATCCATACTTTGATCTTCCTTTTCTTGAGTTTCTTGTGGTTTGTGGATTGTACATTGTGTATTCCGATCTTCTGGACTAATATTCACTTATCAGAGAATGCATACCATGTGTGTTCTTTTGTGATTGGGTACCTCACTCAGGATGATATTCTCCAGATCCATCCATTTTCCCAAGAATTCCATAAATTCATTGTTTTTAAAAGCTGAGTAGTACTCCACTGTATAGATGTACCACATTTTCTGTATCCATTCCTCTGTTGAGGGACATCTTGGTTGTTTCCAGTTTCTGGCTATTATAAATAAGGCTGCTATGAACATAGTGGAGCATGTGTCTTTATTACATGTTGGAGCATCTTCTGGGTTTTGCCCAGGAGTGGTATAACTGGGTCCTCTGGTAGTACTATGTCCAGTTTCTGGAGGAACCGCCAAACTGATTTCCAGAGTGGTTGTACCAACTTGCAATCCCACCAGCAATGAAGGAGTGTTCCTCTTTCTCCACAACCTCTCCAGCATCTGCTATCACCTGAGGATTTTTTTTTTCCCAGTCATTCTGACTGGTGTGAGGTGGAATCTCAGGGTTGTTTTGATTTGCATTTCCCTGATGACTAATGATGTTGAACATTTCTTTAGGCGCTTCTCAGCCATTTGGTATTCCTCAGTTGAGAATTCTTTGTTTAGCTCTGTACCACATTTTTAATAGGATTATTTGGTTCTCTGGAGTCTAACTTCTTGGGTTCTTTGTATATATCAGATATTAGCCCTCTATTAGATATAGGATTGGTAAAAATCTTTTCCCAATTCATTGGTTGCCGTTTTGTCCTATTGACAGTGTCTTTTGCCTTATAGAAGTTTTGCAATTTTATGAGGTCCCATTTGTCAATTCTTGAAATTAAAGCAGAAGCTATTGGCATTCTCTTCAGGAAATTTTCCCTTGTGCCTATGTGCTTGAGGATCTTCCCCACTTTCTTTTCTATTAGTTTCATTCCACCAGGGAATCCTTCCCATATTCAATCATCAAACCCAGACACTATTGTGGATGACACCAAGTGCTGGATGACAGGAGCCTGATATAGCTCTCTCCTGAGAGGCTCTGACAGTACCCAAATAATACAAAACTAGAGGCTCACAGCCATCCATTGGACTGAGTACAGGGTCCATAATGAAGGAGCTAAAGAAAGGACCCAAGGAGCTGAAGGGTTTGCAGCCCCTTAGGATGAACAACAATATGAACTATCTAGTACTGTCAGAGCTCCCAGGGACTAAACCACCAACCAAAGAGTACACATGGTGGGACTCACGGCTCTAGCAGCATATGTATAGCAGAGGATGACCAAGTCGGTCATCAATGGGAGGAGAGGCCCTTGGCCCTGTGTAGGTTCTATGCCCCAATATAGGGGAATTCCAGGGCAAGTAAGCAGGAGAGGGTGTGGTGGTGAGCAGGAGGAGAGGGGAGGGAACAGGGGTTTGTTTTTGTTTTTGTTTTTTTTATTTTATTTATTTTTCTTTTCTTTCTGTTTGTTTGTTTGTTTGTTTTGAGGGAAACCTGGGAAAGGAGATATTGTATGACATGTAAATAAAGAAAATATCTAATAAAAAATAAATAAATAAAAAGTCTTCTGGTGGAAGCAGCCAAAAAGAAGAGAGTAACAAAGGCAGAGCTCTGTCAGCAAACAAAGGCAGAGCTCTGTCAGCACACGCATGAGGCCTTCCTCCATGTGCAGCAAAGGCAGAGCTCTGTCAGCACACGCATGAGGCCTTCCTCCATGTGCAGCAAAGGCAGAGCTCTCTCAGCACACATGCAAGGCCTTCCTTCATATGCAGCAGCTTTCAGTGACAGTCAATGCTTAGTGTAAAATTTACAGTGCACTCACGCCCACTCAGGTTCTCAGCCGAACAGCATTGGCAATATTAATAACCCATTACAGTGGAAACTCTATTTAGAAATGATGATGTGAGCTTTTATACGCCAGTAAAGTCAAGGCATGGTTCCAAAAAAAAAAAAAAGCTTAAATCATAGTCAAGATGAAGTTTGTCTTCTAGAATTCTGTCTCAAAGTCATCAGAGGGTCAATATTCTTAGTTTATCACATAAGATTTTCTGTAATTTACTTCTTTTAAGTGGAAGAAACTTAGACAGGTTTCTAACATAAAATGTAGTTTCCTTCCATCCCTTAATTCTTTCATGTTTTCAGTGACTGAGTATTTACTCTAAAAGGATGGTAATTGTTTTCTGAGAACGGAATGTGAAGTACACAGTATTTAGAGAACTCACTGCCTGCTTAGTATTGGCTTACTTCTAATTGGTCCAGATATTGTGCAAGAACTACAAGTGTTATAGTATCAGTTCTTCATTAGCAGAAATATACTTTCTCAATGCCATAGTTATTATTTTCCATGTTTGACTCTGTTTATTGGATAAACAAATCTTCATGTATTTGACTTAAGTTAAATTATTACTTTCATTTGGTGGTAAAAATCAGTTGGATATTTTTGCTATCAGCTAATCTGTGCTTTAGAATTAAAAGTAATTTTGTTGACTTAATTACAGTATGACTGTACTTTCAAATGAGTTAGAATATAATGAAAAGTAAGTACATTAAAGAACCATTCTTTATTACAATGTAATACTTTTTACTTTAAAGTTATTTCATTGATTCAAATGTCTTGGTATTAAAGTCTAGTCTCAACTCAATAAGAGATCAGTGATAGTTAACAAAATGACCTCAAAGGATTGGATGAACAGTATTTTTTACAAAGTAAAAAGAAATTTATAAGAATTTGCAGTAATAGTCTAATAAAATCAACATTTTATGCAGTATCTCAAGATGTTAGACTTTGCAGAAAGAATGATTGATATTGTTTAACAATGTATACAAAGCAAATTTTTACATACAGTATAATATAATGGAACATGTTTTAAACACAACAGAGTACAATTTTATTCACTGTTAATTTTGGTAATGCCTTTGGTTTTATTGGTTTATAATTTGAAACCACTTTAATGACTTAGCAGAGAATGTAAGAAAATAAACTTTTAGGAAATCAGACTATATTAGGCATGGTGACTAATCACTCAATTACACTGATTACAAATAACATGGAGAGTTAAGGACTCTCCATGAAAAGATGTCCCTGTTGGTATCCCTGAGAAGCTCTCAGTGAAGAAGTAAAATGTCAAACGAATGTGTCTGGAATCATGCACCATGACTCTGCACTTTCACAAATACAACTATAGTTTAAATATATATTTATAGACTTTGTGCTGGTGAATCTCATATAACACCCATTGTTGCTTCTTATCCTTTAAATATGATGCATTTGTGACATCAACTTAGCCCCCTCTTTAAATTTCTCTTTATGGTTAGGAAATACTACAAATCCTTGTCACAAGTGAATCCATTCATGTTCTCTCTGTTCTTTCTCATTGGACTTAATAGTTCCAGCCTCTAGAGGATTGAATTACACTTTGCTGAACAGATTCTGTACGCATTCTTTCCCCTTGCTTTCTCTCTTTCTTCCTCCCCTCTTCTCCTCTCTTCTTTCCCCTTTCATTCTCTTTACTCATTAACCTACTTATTATATGTGTTAACATCACAGTACTGAAACTGTTTACGGGAGAATTGTTGTTCACTGAAAAGAAAGATAATCTCTTCAGTTAAAGTTAAACTGCCATTAAAATAAAAATGGTTGGTTATGTGTTGGAAGCACAGTGACCGTAGGTATTCACTTGTCAAATGTGTTTTATCCTTGTGACAAAAATAAAAGGTCAAAGGATTTATGTAGTAAAGCCAAACAATGACCTCAAGCCTCATTCTCACATTCAGACTAGAAAAATCATGATATGTAGACTGGAGGTATAAGATTTTAATATTCCTCACCTCAAAATGAATACATCCTATTAGATATTATGACACATCTTGTTCTCCCTGTACACACACACAAACACTAAAACTTATTATGAGAAAATGGCTAATGCATTGTGTTCTATATTTTTCTATGAGAAAGAGACCCAAGAACAAGGATTCTTGACATGGATAGCATGAGTCATCCTTATGTGTGTGTGTGTGTGTGTGTGTGTGTGTGTGTGTGTGTGTGTATTTTAAAGAATAAAAGGAGTAAGTTAAACCCTTGAATAATTGCTTGTCTATCCTTCTGGAAAACCAAGTAGAGACCATGTCTTCCATGGCAAACTCTGACCATACTTAGAAGAAATGATAGAATAATTTCAGTTTTCCATACCTGGCGTACCAGAGAGGAGCAACTGTGGTCTGTAATATGTTTTACTTTGCAGTGTGCATCCTGCTCACTTGCAGTACTGCATTTGACCCATTGCACTCTGTGAGTTAGCTATCATTAGTCCAATTTCAGAGATGTGATAACTGGAGCTCAGAGAGGTTAAGTGACTTTATCCAGATTCAGACAGTAAGTGACAACAAGGCCTGGCACCTATGACTTCAAAAATGGGCTCTAAAGATAGCTATTCATTTTCAGACAAAAACTGAGAGTAAAACTTATTGTGTGAATAATGGGTCATCTATTGCCTTTTGTGGTTTTCCATGAGGAAGAGACCCAAGAACAAGGACTCTTGACACACATGGGATGAGCCATAGGAGATCAAGGAAAGTGGTGGGACTTCTAGGTCTCTGAATCTCCCAATATGGTGCCTTCTGAATACTGTATGCCACCTGCCACAATAGCCCTTCTACCTCAAATCCTTTTAACACATCATGAAAGATACAATGATTGGGTCTCTAAAACCATAGCAAATTGAATGTAAAAGAAAAACCTTTTTTCCATCCCATCCAATTTGCCTGGAGTCCGCTTATGATCACACATGCGACGGGGATCACAGTTGTGAACCTGATTGAGAATACAGTCACATGAATAAGTGGCAGCAGGGCCAGACCCATATGGTCACATTAATAGCCATTCTCTATTGCTGTCTTCTAAACACAGCGGCTGCCTAGAAAGCAGCTGCCTGTCTGAAGCGTGAAACGAACAGAAGATCGCCGTTTCTAAAGCCCTGCCTACTTTGGCCTCATGATCTATTGAAGTGATTTCCTGGAGTTAGAGGACTTATTACCTAGCTAGCACACTGGGTACTTGTACTTTTCAACCTTTGGCTCATATTTACTGACCAAGACTAAATTCTACATGGCAAGACTTTGCAGAGTCTTTTGGAGAGACTGTGTGAGACAAATATCTGGGAGAAAGCAACTTGAAGTAGGAAAGATTATTCCTGGCTTGTGGTTTTAGAAGTTTCATCACTTATAGCTGCGGCTTTGGTCTCAATATAATGCTCAACATTATATCTGTGACCAGGTGACACATTGAGGCTGCTCATCCTGCTTTAGCAGGAGACAGAGGACAAGTCAGAGGAAAAGGCTGGGGAGAAGATACAGTCTCCAAAGAAAAGCCTGCAATGATGAATTCCCACTTCCCAATATTTTATTGCACTAGGAATGCATCAATCATTTGTTTGCTTGAGAGCCCTCATAACACAATCAATTTTCAAATGTTATCATTACAGGCTTTATCTATGAACACATGAGCCTTTGATGGATATTTGATTTCCAGAAGCACAGTAGAGTCCACTCTAAAATGTTGAGTGTTTGAGTGAGCTGCCAAGGGGCTCAGTGTGTGTCCTCACTCACCAACTTATTCATTTGTCTTCCTTCTCTTCCCATTGTTATGGTAGCATTGAAAAGTACTCTTGCCTTTCATTCTCACTAAGATGTTTACTTTGTCTGTCTGCCCTGCTCTAGTTTCATTCTGCTTTCCTAATAAAATATTTGGACCAAATATAAGTAGGGAGAAAAATAATCATTTCAGTTTACAGGTCACATTCTATCATTGAGGGAAGTCAAATCACAGACTCAAGAAAGCACTTGAAGTAGAAATTATGATGTAACACAGACTGCTTGCTGGCTCACTCCTATGCAGCCTGGAGGGTGCTACTGTCAACAGTAGGTTGGGCTCTACTGTTGGCCTGCCATTAATCAACAATCAAGATAATGCTTGCAAGATGTGCCCTCAGCCCTATCTGATGGGGACAATCCCTTAGTAGAGATTCTCTGACATGTCCAGGCTATGTTAGTTGACAGTTATAAGGTAGCTACTCTTATTTTTATGAATCTTCAACACAAACAAATGAAGGAAAGATAATGCTAGAAAAGTATATCCTTTGAACAGAACATTCTCTAGAGTAATACCTAGTTTACTTCTAGTTCATTAACAAAGGACTTCCTTGTTTCTTAACTCTTTGTCTCTCCTTAAAAATCTTTAAAGATATCTTTAAAACTTCAAAGATAAAAATGTTTCAATCCTATGGTTCCTACCAGTCACATGAATAGGGGCTCACAAAGCAATAAAAGAAGACTGTAAAAACAACTTTTATTCATCAGATGTAATTGTCATTTCAGAGGCTTACTGCTGAATAATCACACCTTTCTAGTTCTTTATCAACTCTGATTTGCTGGTTCAACTGAGCTTTGGCTCAACTCCTCTCCAAGCTGACTGACTCAATCTGGCTTCTCTCAGCTTCTCACTGAATTGCTTTCTATGACCTCAAATGAACTCTGGCAATTTTTTCCAATCTTCTGCTTCCTTTTTATTCTCTGGCTTCAACTGAATCTGCTGTCCTACAAAGACTTCACAAACTCAACTCCAGTGTACTGACTGCCAACAGATTGACTCAACACATCTTTTACCTAAGAATGTGAACTAAGAATGTGCTTGTATTCCAGACAGAGAGATTAAAAGTATGTAGCATGTCACCATTGCAGAAAGATGGCACAGACCTAGGTCTTTGGACAAGATCCTTTGCAAAAGCAGCCATGTTTCTGGATTAAAATTCCTTTACAGAAAAATTATGCATTACAGAAATTTATACAGTATGGAAAGCAATGTCCAACCAATAGACCACCCAGAAACTCAGTATGCAAACACAAATCATTAAGAACAGCTTTTAGATGATTATTTGTGCCTTCCATCTGATTACTTGAAATTTTGTAATTCTGAATAAAAGTTTCAAACCAAACTAATGAACATAAAAGAAAACCTATATGAGCTCTTTTGTATAGTGAGTTCAAAAACACATCATTTTTTTCTAAACATAACTCTTTAGAATTCTTTAATTATTATGTTAGTATGAGGTAAATGAAAACATTCAATACTATGATGAGAGTTGTTTGTGTTGCCAAACATTGAGATGTTTACCATTTTCCTTAAACAGATGTTCCTATATTCTGAGTTTGAAATAATTCACTTGAAAGAAAGGAAGACTTTTTTTTTGGTTGATTTTTGTACTTTGGAGCACATCTACAGGACTCTGTTCTCTAAAGAAAAGCTATTTTTTTCCAATGTGGAAAAAATAAGTTATTTTTTTTAAATTTATGTTATCCATGTTTTTTATTTAAAACTACAAGACACAGTGTATTATATTTTGTTATGGTATCTTTTCTGTCTTCCATAGTTCATAGATGTTTATTGATTCATGTTATATGTAGTAGAATTAAATATATATTCATGTGTACCCCAATATATGAAAAATTCTATTCATAAATATATTTTATATTATAAAATACATGATAATTAGGCAGTAGATAATTATTTCCTGATTCTTCCCTCAGGTTTTGTTTTCTGTTTATATGATTATGCTTTGTGTTTCACACATGTGTTTTTATTTAAATTACCTTAAAATGGAATTCCTGCAACATATAAACTTTAGGACCCTCATCTTCATTGTCAAAACTAATCAACTATTTAAATGACTAGTAATAATTTAATTAACTTAATATTGAGTCTGAAACATTTTGTATACTACAGCTGTAAAATTTTATGTTCTGAACTTAAATGACATGTCACAAATATTCAGAATTCTCTAAACTAATTCTTATTCCTCTAGTGCTAACTTACAAAACTTGAGCTTTTCTCTGCATTCTATTGTCAGCTCTGTCTCCTCCCTGAGTTCTCTACTCCTCTTTCCTACATGCCTCTCATACTTCTTTGCCTTTCTTCCAAGTCCATATACAGTTGTGTCAAGTCTTCTAGACAAGTTGCACAAGTTCAACATTAATTTCCTTAACATTGTAACTCTCCAGCATCTCTATACACTCTAACCTTCATTTTGTGCCTCAATTCTTTTAATAAGAGAAACAGTGATTTGTCCTCCATGTTTGATTCTCTGTCCATACCTTTCTTCTAAGCATTATGCAGTTTCACTCTTTCAAAACTTTTTCTAATTAATTAATTTATTTTTATTAGATATTTTCTTTATTTATATGTCAGATATCTCCTTTCCCAGTTTCCCCTCCGAAAAAAAAAAAAGAAAAATAAATAAATAAACAAAACCAAAACCAAAAAGAACCCCTGTTCCCTCCCCCCTCCCCCTGCTCATCAACCCACCCTCTCCTGCTTCCTGGCCCTGGCATTCTCCTACACTAGGACATAGAACCTTCTCAGGTCCAACGGCCTTTCCTCCCATTGATGACCAACTAGGCCATCCTCTGCTATACACATGCTGCCGGAACAATCAGTCCCACCATGTGTACTCTTTGGTTGGTGGTTTAGTCCCTGGGAGCTCTGACAGTACTAGATAGTTCATATTGTTGTTCATCCTAAGGGGCTGCAAACCCTTCATCTCCTTGTGTTCTTTCTCTAGCTTCTTCATTGAGAACCGTGTACACAGTTCAGTGGATGGCTGTGAGCCTCTAGTTTTGTATTATTTAGGTACTGTCAGAGCCTCTCAGGAGACAGCTATATCTCAGTGGCTGGATTTGAAGATTGAATATGGGAAGGATTCCCAGGTAGAGCAGTCTCTGGATTGTCCTTCCTTCAGTCTCTGCTCCACAGTTTGTCTTTGCAACTCCTTCCACGGGTATTTTGTTCCCCCTTTTAAAAAGGAACAAATTATCTGAAGAAGGAAATTGAAGATCTCACAAGATGGAAAGACCTCCCATGCTCATAGATTGTCAGGATTAATATAATAAAAATGGTCATCTTGCTGAAAGCAATCTACAGATTCAATGCGATTCCTATCAAAATTCTGACTCAATTCTTCAGAGATGTAGAAAGAGTAATTTGCATATTTATCTGGAATAACAAAAAAAACCTAGGATAGTGAAATCTATTCTCAACAATAAGAGATCCTCTGGTGGAATCACCATCCTGGACCTTAAGCTGTACTACAAAGCAATTGTGATAAAAACTGCATGGTATTGGTACAGTGACAGGCAGGTAAATCAATGGAATAGATTTGAAGACTCAGAAATGAACCCACACACCTATGGTTACTTGATATTTGACAAAGGAACTAATACTATCCAGTGGACAAAAGGCAGCATTTTCAACAAATGGTGCTGCCTCAACTGGCAGTTAGCATGTAGAAGAATGCAAATTGATGCATTCAAAACTCTAGGAAAAAAAACTTGTTTAAAATTGTTTCAATCATCTTTACATCAATATATTGAAACATCAGAGGCAGGATAGCCTTGAAGAAAACAGTAAACTTAGCTCAGTTTTAGAGGTGGAAGTCCATAGTCTTGACCTCTGCTCACTTGAGGCTGTGGCTATCATGACTATGGTCACATTGTAAAGGATAACCATGGTCAAATTATGTCTAGAAGTAGACTGCTCCTAACTCAGGATTTTTAAGACAATCTTCTCACAGAAACTAGCAAGAACTATCTGATATTACTAAGGGACATGGTTACTGGACTCTAAACCCTCAGTAGATACATACCTTAAAGGTTCTCTAAACACCTGAACACTTAAGAATAAATTCCCCAAAATGACCTTTAGAGGCAGTAAATGACCTCCAAATTATAGCACCAGTCAAGACTCTGTTTCCCTTGATCTTCAATGGTATTTCACTCCTACACATTGTATGCACTACTGGATACTGACGAGCCATCTCTACCCTAACGTGGCAGACTTTACTCTCTCTTGACAGTTGCTCTCTGGCTTTTCTCCATATGCTTCCCCTGTGAATTTCTTGTTTTGATATCAAATTGAGTCACATTTTCCACACTTTGATATCATTAGTTTGTTAACATCAGTTTCTGATTAATAAACGTAGTTATGGCATCTCTGTTAATTGCCTCCCATACACACACACTGCATCTCTGAATGGTGGTATCAATTGTTTTAAATAACCCATTCTTAAAATTATTACTCAACTCAATTCCTAGAATGCTTCATCATTCCAATTCCTAAATGCCATTGTGCTTAAAGTCTTGAATTTTAACCTTTTCTGTTTTATTTTACCATATTTCTCCTTCACCTTAAGGATTACTATATTGAGTGCTATTGCTATTTCTTTTGGTCAAATATTTTCTCTTACTAAAGTTCCACATACTCAGACAGAAAATCTGGTTCTATATTCTGTTGTGCTCCATGAGTAGTGCCACAAATCACACAAACACAGATCTCAGTCCTATAAGGATGGCTTGTTGAGCATATGCTGTAATACTGATTAGCTCAGGTACATAACTCAGAATTATCTGAGGCTGTGACCCCAAAAATCTTTCTCTGTCAACTTATAAAGGAAATAAACAAAAAGCAAAATGTGTTGATGTGCAGGTGCAAGAAGTGCTGGCCAGTGGTCAGCTCTGACTCAAACCATTTTAGCCATAACAGTTCATATTGACTTTTAATTTGCTGGGTCCTATGTAAAGCTTCAGAATTTCTTAAGATTAACAAACCTCATACAGAAACATAGTAAAGATAAGAGGATATGTGATCAGCATGACTTGCTCTGAGTCATTATTTTTCTGTATCGATGACTGGCAGGCATATTACAGCAACGATATGAAATAGCTGTCAGGCATGGAACAAAATGGCTACAGCTATGCTGGGAGGGTAGACCTCAATATTTTCAATAATAACTTTTTTTCACAGATACCCAGAATCTGATGTAACCATTGGTATATTTTGTTTTTATATACGATTCAATGTATAAATGATTCCAAATGTGTTAGATTATTCATTTAGATGTTTGAAGTGATGATTTTGATAATCAACTTTTATCTTAGTATTATTTAATATAATTGCTAACAAATTTCCTGGTGTACATTATATAGTTTTTAAATCATATTCAAGAACTTAGATGGCTAAAATTATAAACAGTAAAATATTATGAATAAAACTAATTTTCAAAGTCCCTTTGTGTCTTCTAGCTAAACCTCTTGAAAAATTTGATTACATTTGAAAATTCACTAAAGATTATTATAGTGTATATAGTTAAATATTGATTACATCACTAGCTCTCAAAATAAGGGCAGACAGCTTATCACTCCCATTTAATATTTAAATGTATGTTGGATTCCTCTGAAAATAAAAAAAAATAAGACATTTTAAGCACAAGCATATGACTATTACTGTCCTACATAAAACAAGCACTGTGATAATTAGAATTTATCTTAAGTAATCATGCGTATAACAAATCAATCTGAGAGGAAGTATTCACAGCTACCAGTGAAATCACATTGAAAGAAAACAAAATTAACTCTAGTGCTGCCTATAATATGATATAATCAAAATGGTTAATATTAAGTGAGTGTTGAGTAGGGTGTTCTTTGAATGGATAACTCAAAGATTATGGTTCAGTTAATATATATGTTTGAAAGCTGGTGGGAAGTTAACCCAACTAAAGTGCTATCCATTATAGTTTTGAGACAATTTAATTCATATTTCAGGTTTGTCCACAGTGAAAGCTCAAACTTCAAGGAATTAAATCCAACCAACAAATGCTTCTCAAATCATGTGACAAACTATACCTTCTGCAATCCATAAAACAAAGAATTCATGTTGCCAGAGTGTTGAAGTTACAAAAAAAAATGAACAAGGCACAGAGAAGAAAACAGATGTAGAACTGTCTGGCAGTCCTTCATAGATCCCTCAGTCCTCTCTGATATAACTCAGGACCTTTGATTTTTTCACTGGATATATCAGGTCCAATCCTTTAACCAGTGAGCTTATTTAAATCTTACAGCAAGTCTATGACCAATGATAGGTTTCCATTACATAATTTCTTTCTTTGTATGACTTCCTCTTCATTATATAATTTCTTTTAATAATTACTAATATGTTTTTAAAAATAAGATATTAGCAATTTTTATAGATGATAGTCAGCTCAAGATTACCTGCCGAGGACCAGGCTCAGCTTGAAGTGGGGCTCTGAGAAATGGGTGTCTGGGTCCAAGCTTGCAACGTGTGCTCTGCTTTGTAATGTGTGCATTCCTAGCCTGCTTCTATGTTCTGCTTTTTCTCTAGAGATCTCTGTCCACGCCCCGCTTGCTTCCTATTCCAAGAGATCTCTCTGTCTGCATCCTGCTGATTTATAGCAGTTCTTTTTATCTCCTAAAAAATTCTCTGGGTAGCTCTACTCCTGCAGAACACAGGTCCACTCTTTTACTTTACCTATCAATGCAGTCATTTACTTCAGGTTTCTTTTTGATTATCTTATGAATCTGCATCCTATGAGCACTTCCATTTCAATCATAGGAGACACCAAGCAGCATACATTTTTTATTAACATCACAAAAGAATCAGTAATCTGTCTACTTTTGTTATGCAGAGTACAAAGGAGTTGGGTGGGCCCCTTCCCTGAAATAACCATTTCCCCTGAGCCTGAGCCTAACCTTGCTCAGTCCTAGATACATCCTGAACTCTGGAAACTATCTGCCTTTGTAAGTATAAACAAACAAACAGACAAACAAAACCTTAACTGGGTGGGATTCCCTGTGATCACTACTCTCTAAAACTCTTTATCTTAATAAGTTTCCAACAAATTGACATATATCACAGCTGCTTTTATTCCTTTAGATTCATGAAGCCCCTCATATGATTCATATTGCATCTTTATTTTTTGCATAGGTGAGAAATTATGTTTTTGAATTCACGCCTTTAGAGCTCTTGCCCACAGCCTCAAAGGCTGTCCTGAAGGTCCCAGTGTTTACCATCTTGCTGAAACATAGACACACCCTCAACTCCTGGACTCCTGCTGTTTCTAAACAACATGAAGAGAGAAGACATTCCTCTAAAGAAAGAGACTTCCATTGCTAGTGCTGGTTCCAGAAATTATGTGTATTATTATACAAACAAGCCTTATGCCCCTGTGGAGGCTGACTCCTGGGGTCCCTATCCCAGGAGCAGGAACCAAGTCACTCTGTCCCCACCAAGGCCATGCAAGGCTCTGCAACCACCAAGAATGAAAATGAAGAATGAGATGATCAGACTCAAAGATCCAAGCAATACTTTGTTGTGTACTAATATCCAAATCAATTATCACCTTTATGAGGGTACACTCCTTAGCTCTTCCAGAGTTCTGCACGCAGATGGAAATAATGCAGGCATTAATGTATTTACTTATATGTTGCATCTCCAAAGTTTTACCAGTGAAACAATTATCATTGTTTCACATCTTCAGGAAAATCTATAACTTGTGGAATTTTTAGCTTTTTATTAAATAAGTTCTCTTATGGATTTCAGTTCTGATAATAAGAGGCTCAGTAGCAATATTTAAGATTCATTAATTACTCTCTAAAGTATTGTGATGTGACCTAATGATTTGGTGTTGAGAAACAAGTATGCCAGGATTTCCCACTTCAGGTATAAGTTACAAAAGAAGAAAAAAAGAAAAGACAGACAGGAAGGAAGGAAGAAAGGAAGGAAGGAAGGAAGGA
>JADRCD010218242.1:7150-25333 GCA_019843815.1 Montemys delectorum | reverse complement strand
CCAGCAGTCTCAATTAATCTGGACCCCAAGATCTCTCAAACACTGGACCACCAAACAGACAGCATACACCAGCTGATATGAGGGCCCCAACACACATACAGTAGAGGACTTCTGGGTCTGTGTTCATCCAGAGATGATGCACCTAAACCTAAACCTAAAGAGGCTCCAGGAAGTTTAGAGGTCAGGTGGGATAGGGGGTGGGGAGGAGGTGTGAAATGTGGAGTAATCAGAGGGTGGAAGGGTGGTGGGGAACGGAATATGAAGTGTAAAAAATAAATTAATTAAAAAAATATTTCTAAGAAGTGGAAGAAACATTTTTAATACACAAGCTTGTGATTGGTATATCTAATATTCATTTAATATAAATCAAGTTTACATTTCAATATGAAATTATGTGCCAACCATAAACTCTTAGCTCCTTGTCAAGAGCCTAGTAGGATAAAAAGAACAGAGACGATCCAGTCTGGGATGAAAAGATGTGGTACATGTGTGTATTAGTCAGGGTTTTCTAGAGTCACAGAACTTGTGGTAGTCTCTATGTAGTAAAGGAATTTATTCATAATTTACAGTCTGTAGTCCAACTCCCACAATGGTCAGCAGGAGCTGCAAATGGAAATCAAGGATCTAGCAGTTGCTCAGTCCCACAAAGCAAGCAGGTGAAGCAGAGAGAGGGCCTTCCTTCTTCCAATATCCTTATATAGGTCTCCAGCAAAAGGTGTGGCCCAAATTAAAGGTGTGTGCCACCACACCTTTAATCCCGGAAGACCTTGAACTCATAGATCTTCCTATCTTAATCTTCTGGGATTCATAGCCACTATAGCTGAAGATCTCCATGCCAAGATTCAGGTCGGGAACATGTATCTCTCAGCCTCCAGATTAGGGCCACAGGTGAGCCTTCTAATTCTGGATTGTAGTTCATTTCAGATATAGTTAAGTTGACAACCAGGAATAGCCACTACAATGTGTGAGCTTTGCATAAAATGTGAAGCTACTTGTATCACATAATAGTGTTAACCAGAACAAATGTACAATTGAACAGTCATTAAAATCCAGATAGACAAATGGCAAGGCCAGTAACATCAGATACCTTATAACATTGGCCAATGCAGCCAATGCAGCTAGAGTGATGGAGTAAACATAGAGAATAAAGTGTCTTCAGTATTGGAGACACAGATCTCACAAGTATAGCTCTATACAAAGTCCTGCTTTCCAATCTTAGTGCACTGTTGCCTTTGTAAGTTCAACATGTTGTCAAGGGAGGACTCTGGGTCCCTAATTCACCCCAAACCTGACAGAGTAGAGAGGTGACTGCTTAAGCCATGTCTACTCTGCTAGGATTTGATTCGATGTACTCTGGGCATCAATTTGATTTTCTTACCAAAACTAGCAAATTCTTCAATGTTTAAGATACTAAACAGAAAGACTAGAACCCAATATGAAGCCTATTTTTGTCATCCCAAGGTATGGGAACAATCCTGTAACACAAATCCCTCCTTACATTCAATAAAAACTTTGAAAACCAGGGGAAGCTGGCCTGAAAGATTGCTTCTAGGTGTAATGCTAACACAGCAACTCAATCGTAACACCTTGGAAATATGTACTTCCATCCATCAGGAATTACCAGATGCATCAATTCAGACACCTTGAGGTGACATTCCATCTCTAAGAGGAAGAATACATGTATGTAGAAGCTAAGTTGAAACTGGCGTCACATGGCATATTTTGTTTTGGTTTTGGTTACTATGCAAATATATGTATTAGATGTTATCTCAGTTGGTTTTACAAAAGTGTTTCTTTACCTGACACTATCCAGCACATCAATAGGCTTGGAGTAAAGCAGATTTTTCTTTATTATCTTTATCTTTATTATCTTGTATTCTTCATCTGGCCAGCTGAGGATTTGACAGAAATATTCATTGGGTCAGCATAAGGTTCATAATTTTTTTAACAGTTTTATAAAATGTGATGGTCCATTTGCATGACAACTTAATAAATCCTTTATTAATATAGGACTGTTAAGGTTTTATTATCTTTCTGTTTTCTATGATAAAAAAAAACACCATGTGGAGATCCTACACAGTATATCCTCTTGACTGTCAGCTGTTTTGAGACGTGGATAGGAAGTACATCCTTACACTGAGCTCTACAGTGTTTCTGCAGAATGCTGTTTCTGCAGGACAGCAGCTTAGTGGCTTTTTGAGCTCCTGTTCCAGAAGGTTGTGTCTCCTAGTACATGATATGCTTTGCTGCTACACAAGTCTGACTATATTTAAGTATCTTTTTCTCTTGCCAAAAGCATGGAAGCTATTGTACTGCATACCCATGTTTCAATAGTCACTATAGAGTTCATATCTACACATATCAATTTTAATCAATTACTCAACTTATTTCCCTACAATTTCTGGACTCATGGACTTCAACATTTATATCAAAATTATGACTTGTTTTTATTAGAACTATATTGCCTATGGTAGGCTGTCTTGATATATCTATTTCATTGTGGAATCATTTAAAAGTTAAAGCAGGAAGTTTGAGTCCTGAAATAACCTGAGTTACATAGAGAGAACTTATTAGATAGATAGATAGATAGATAGATAGATAGATAGATAGATACCTTTTGCAATTAGCATGTGAGCAATAATTGACATTATCCTTTATCTCTGAGTGAAATTTTGCACTTTGGTCAACACTTACTCAATTGTCCATCCTTAGCAATTCTTGTCTCAGTACTTGGCATATTTTACTTCACAATATCTTCTGAGATCATCTATATTGACAAAATGTAAGAATATCATTATTTATACAAACGGAATAGTTTCTTTATTTGTGCATGTGTATGACTTTTAGTTCCCTCATCCATTAACAGGCGAATATCCCTTATGTACTATGAATGAAGTGCTGTCATGAACATAGGAATGTCTATTCAACATACTGGTTTAGGTTCTTTCCTGAAATTGGAGTTAGGCAAGGTTTGACTACAATCAGTTCTGGGTACTGGACCAGAGTATTCTGCAAGAACAGCAAATGCTCGTAACTACTTAGTGATCTCTCTAGGCACCTGAATTTACCTTTTTAATAGTCTCTAAGGTTAAAATTTTTTTCCACTTCCTGAACTGAGTTAGTTTAACTTGGGATATAATATTTAAACTTATTTTTCTAGCTCACTGAGTTCATAAACAACAATTGTGTCAAAAACCACAGATTCAAAAATTGAAAATGTTTTTCGTCTCACATTCTTTTATTATAATATAGACGCAGATCTGCTAAATACTCAGTAATAGATCCTTTCAGATAGCCAGCACAAGGTGCTCTGCTGGCAATCTACCTCAGGTCAGGTACAAATCCCTGTCACTCTCCAGAGCCTAAAACGTCGGTGCTGATTTCAGTCCAAGGCCACAAACTAAATCAAGACATTAACTGTACCAAGGACACATGTGAAATGAAAGGAACACGGGATTAGACGTAATCAAGGGCACGTTTTGTTTGCATCAGAGCCACAGTGCAAATGGTGACTATTTGCACATAGCTTCTTTAAAGGGGGGGGGGGGCAGGAAGCAGCTGCTGTGACCCGCTGGTGAGTCTCCAGGGCTCACTGCTTCTCTGGCTCTTCCTTCTTGGATACTTGTTTCAGTCTGTAGTCAGCCAGGGCAACCTTGATCGCATCTTCCGCAAGCATGGAGCAGTGCAGGCAGCAGGCAGATCTCCTTGGTGATGTCTGTGGTTTTGATGGTCAGGGCTTCCTTCACGGTTTTCCCCTCTACCCACTTTGTGGCTAAGGAGCTAGAGGCAATGGCAGAGCCACAGGCTAAATATTTTAAATGTGTCATCCACAATCTTCCCCTTTTCTTTCATCTGGATCTGCAATTTCATGATGTTACCACATGCCATAGCCACCACCAATCCGGTTTCATCATTTTTAGATGTCTTGTCGAGGGACCCCACATTCCTAGGGTTTTCATAATGATCTACAACTTTCTTGTGGTAGAGCCTGGCTGGAACTAACAGTTCCCTAGAGGGCGGGCCTGAGCTCCAGAGCAGTAGCAGGAACTACTCCCACTTCAGACAAGACAGCTCCAACCGCTGCCATCTTGCCTGCTTGCACCTGCATCGACCTCTCAAAAAATATTTTATTAAGAATAACACTTGCTAGAAAAAGGATTCAAGGAGCTGAAGGAGTTTGCAGCCCAATAGGAGAAACAACAATATGAACCAACAAGTGCCCGCTGAGCTCCCAGGGACTAAACCACCAGCCAAAGAGTACACATGGTGGGACTCATGGCTGCAGCTGCATACTTAGCAGAGGATGGCCTTGTGAAGGGCATCAATGGGAGAAGAGGCTCTTTGTCCTATGAAGGTTTTATGCCCCAGTGTAGTGGAATGGCAGGGCCAGGAAACAGGAGTGGGTGGGTTGGCGAGCACAGGAAGTAGGGAGGGGATAGGGGGTTTTCGGAGGGGAATCCAAGAAAGGAGATATAGCATTTGAAATGTAAATAAAGAAAATATGTAATAAAAAAAAGAATAACACTTGCTTTTTTTAAGGGAACATGAAATAATCCTTTCTATTTAAATTTAGATTACCTAATTCTCTTTTTCTCATTTTGGATCTCTTACTACAAAAGAAAATATGGTGAGTTGTTATCAAGATAATTATGACTCAAAACCCTGAAATAATCACTTCCAGTCTTAAAATAAAATTGTTGCAATTGTTTTTCCCTATTCTGCTTGTTTGACAATACATTATGTTATAGGATTGCTCCTATACGTTAGGGCTGTGAAGCACAGCTTCTTGTTGGTTTAATCAGAACAAAATTAAGTCACTCTGTGTGTCATAGTCACTTTGGTCCAAGGACTCTCTAAAAGCTCTTTATATGTGATTTTGAGTGTCCAACTATGCAGTTTTCACAGTTAAAATGTGGCCCATAAATCTTTTAACACACTGGGAATTTCTACAAATGAGAACTGAAATTGCCAAAATTTAAGTCTACTATCAAATTGAGTGAATATATAGAGATGATCTCCACTTTACCTCAAACCAAAGAACAAGCTGAATTTTAAGAATCCACCTTAAATATTCATATAACATGCAGGACAACTACATGAAGCACTAAGTAAAAAAAATTGAAGCCAGAAAGAAATAAGAGCCTGATATAGCTGTCTCCTGAGAGGCTCTGCCAGTGCCTGACAAATACAAAAGTGGATGCTCATAGACATGCATTGGACTGAGCACAGGGTCCCTAATAAAGGAGCTAGAGAAAGGACCCAAGGAGCTGAAGGGGTTTGCAGCCCCATAGGAGCAACAACAATATGAACTAACTAGTACCCTCAGAGCTCCCAGGGACTAAACCACCAACCAAAGAGTACACATGGTGGGACTCATGGCTCCAGCAGCATATGTAGCAGAGGATGGCCAAGTTGGTCATCAATGGGAGGAGAGGCCCTTGGTCCTGTGAAGTTTCTGTGCCCCAGTGAAAGGGAATGCCAGGGCCAATAAGTTGGAGAGGGTGGAGTGGTAAGCAGGGGGGGGGGGGGAGGGAATGGGGGTTTTTCAGAGGGGAAGCCAGGAAAAGGAAGAATATTTGAAATGTAAAAAAAGAAAATATCTAATAAAAATAAATCTTAAAAAAATGAAATGAAACAAAACAAAACAAAATAAAAAAGTTTATTTTCGATGTCTGGTTATCATTATTTTATGCCACATTATTATAATAATGTGTCCTCATTTATTTCTTTACAACTTCATTATGGAGAAGAAGAAATGCTTCTCAAAGCAAACACTTCCATGATGAAGTCATTGTGCAAAAGAATCAGAGCTCTTACGAAAAAAGGGAAATAAGTCTCTGCACTTCTGCAAATAGTTGCGACCAACTACTAGTCAGAACAACGTTGAATTAAGTTATAAAACCCGTTCCAGGGTCTAACATAGGAAATCAAGGACTGAAGACAGTAAACCAAATATTAAGCTATGTAGTGTAACTCAATGTACATGGTGCTAATCTATACCTTTATATGAAATGGACATTTTTGAAGAGTAAAAATTATTCCTTTAAAAAAAAAAGACTGGTATAGTATCGTAAATTACATGGGATTTGAATAGAATTGAAGTAATAGGCTAATTTATTTAAATAAAGCATTACAATTTATATTAGGCCTCTTGGTATCTATCATTCAAAGGTAGAGTGCATGCATTGTTTTCCAGTTCTGTCTCCTCCACTTACACATATGTACAGGACTTTATGCATTCTAAATTAATTCTAAGTAATAGTGTCTTATAGATGTAGGTTGTAAAATGCATTTCCTTTATATCCAGTGCTGGTATGTACTGTGTAATGCATTGCTCTAATTTTGTTCTTAATTAACTTTGTCTGAGAATAATAAATTATATTAATATTTATTAATGAAAGCAAAGCATATATAATTTTCAAATGGATATACTATCAGTCCAGTCAATACATAAGCAGATAAATAAAGATATGATATATAGATAGGTAGATAAATGATAGGTATATAGATAGATGATAGAGAGAAAAAAGAAAAGTAAGGGAAGAAAGAAAGAAAGAGAGATAGATAGACAGATAGATACATATGTGCACCACACTTGTGCACAAATTTAAAAACAAGTAAACTCAAGACTCATTTAATATAATATGGTCATAGTCAATTAGGAATGCTAATAATAAGCCTCTGAAGATTATTTTAACTAATTTCATATAGTTCATTAATTTTGAGATTAACTTAAATACTAAGTGATGACATTAATTAATATTTTCTTCTTAGTAGTGAAATAATTGCTAAAACCTTTAAAGCTGAAAAATTGCATTCATTTAAATTGTAAAGAAAATAAGACTAATGTGAGAAAATAAGACCTGGATTTAGAAACAACACCTGTCCTCTTTAAAACTTACAATTTTTCCACTGGATGGTTTTAGCTGCCATTTTGAACAAATAGTGCTGGCTCAACTGGCGGTTAGCACTTAGAAGAATGCAAATCAATCCATTCCCATCTCCCTGTACAAAGCTCAAGTCCAAGTGGATCAAAGACCTCTAAATAAAACCAGGTACACTGAAACTAATAGAAAAGAAAATGGGGAAGAGGATCAAGCATATAAGTACAGGGGAAATTTTCCTGAACAGAACATCAAGAGCTTATGCTCTAAGATCAAGAACTGACAAATGGGACCTCATAAAACTGCAAAGCTTCTGCAAGGCAAAAGATACTGTCAATAGGACAAAATGGCAACCAACAAATTGGGAAAAGATCTTTACCAATCCTATATCTGATAGAGGGCTAATACCAAATACATACAAAGAACTCATGAAGTTAGACTCCAGAGAACCAAATAACCCTATTAAAAATGGGGTACAGAATTAAAAAAAGAATTCTCAATTGAGGAATAATGAATGGCTGAGAAGCACCTAAAAAATGTTCAACATCCTTAGTCATCAGGGAAATGCAAATCAAAACAACCCTGAGATTCCACCTGACACCAGTCAGAATGGCTAGGATAAAAAACTCAGGTGACAGCAGATGCTGGAGAGATTGTGGAGAAAGAGGAACATTCCTTCATTGCTGGTGGGATTGCAAGCTGGTACAACCACTCTGGAAATCAGTTTGGCAGTTCCTCCAGAAATTGGACATAGTACTACCAGAGGACCCAGCTATACCACCTGGGCATATACCCGGAAGATGTTCCAACATGTAATAAGGACACATGCTCCACTACGTTCATAGCAGCCTTATTTATAATAGTCAGAAACTGGAAACAACCCAGATGTCTCTCAACAGAGGAATAGATACAGAAACTGTGGTACATCTACACAATTGAGTACTACTCAGCTATTAAAAACAATGAATTTATGAAATTCTTAGGAAAATGAATGGATCTGGAGAATATCATCCTGAGTGAGGTAACCCAATCACAAAAGAACACACATGGTATGCACTCTCTGATAAGTGTATATTAGTCCAGAATTTCTGAATACACAAAGTACACTCCACAAACCACAAGAAACTCAAGAAGAAGGAAGACCAAAATGTGGATACTTCAATCCTTCATAAAAGGGGGAAGAAAATACCCATGGAAGGAGTTGTAGAGACTAACTATGGAGCAGAGACTGAAGGAAGGACAATCCAGAGACTGCTCCACCTGGGAATCCTTCCCATATTCAATCATCAAATCCAGACACTATGTGGAAGTCAGTAAGTGCTGGATGACAGGAGCCTGATATAGCTGTTTCCTGCGAGACTCTAACAGTACCTGACTAATATAGAAGTAGAGGCTCACAGCCATCCATTGGACTGAGTACAGAGTCCCCAATGAAGGAGCTAGAGAAAGGACTCAAGGAGCTTAACAGCTTGCATTCCCTTAGGATGATCAACAATATGAACTAACTAGTACCCTCAGAGCTCCCAGGGACTAAACCACCAACCAAAAAGTACACATGGTTTGACTAATGGCTCCAGCAGCATATGTATAGCAAAGGATGACCAAGTCGGTCATCAATGGAAGAAGAGGGCCTTGGCCCTGTGAAGGTTCTATGCCCCATTGTAGGGGAATGCCAGGGCCAAGTAAGCAGTAGAGGGTAGGTAGTGAACAGGGGGAGTGGGGAGGGAACAAGTTCTTGGTTTTGTTTTTGTATATTTTATTTTATTATTTTTTCTTCTTTTTGGAGGGGATCCTTGGAAAGGAGATATTGTATGACATGTAAATAAAAGAAAACATCTAATAAAAAAGAAAAAGAACTTACAATTTTTAATTCTACTGTTTCCATATTTCTTCTTCAAGAGAAAAATATTAATTACACAATAAGTTTTTAAACATGGATTAATAATGCCATTAACAATTCATTGCCAGTTTTTTGTCTATTAAATTTTGCATGCAATTTATACGCATTTAATTCAATATAATATCAGAGAATTGACAGAGAAGCTGGCCAGCTGCATCACAATTTTCCAGCAATTGCAATAAAATTTCTTATAATTATTCTTTTTTGTAAATAAATAATAAAGCCATAAGCCACTTCTATATTATACAAGGTATTATGTATTTCTGCTTTGGAATTTACTCTTACTTTGAATTGTAAAATAGGAATAGTAAGAGCTGTGTGGTGGTATACCTGAAGATAGAGCTTACTGAGTCTAAAGTAAATTGGACCTGTAGAGAGAAGCCTAATGTTAAAAAAAAAAAAAAAGTTCAGGTATAAATGATATCAGCAGGCACTAATTAATCAAACTAAAAGGAATTAATTCATTCATCCATTCATTGAATTAATTTTACATTAGTTTTAGGCCAAGATAATCAATGTGTTAAATTCATCAAGTGTACAAATTACTAAAATAATGGACCTTGCATGGGTCAACTCCTGTCTAGGTAGAAAGATTTATTTAAAATAACTAACATTACTCTCCCAGGATTATAACCACGGTATAGCTAAACAGTTCCAAACTCCATATCTATTTTTGTACTTCTTTCTCATTGACTTCCATTTATCAATGTCTTCATAAGACTGGGCAATGTCTTTATAAGGCACTATGTACACCTTTAATTCCAATACTCACAAAACAGAGACAGGCAGTTCTCTGAGTCTGAGGCTAGCCTGGTCTACAAAGTGAGATCCAGGATAAACAGAGCTACACATAGAAAAATTGTCTCAAAAAAATAACCCTGGAAAATGTATTTTATAAATTCAAATGTAAATTTTTCTCTTCCAGGATGTCTTTTGTAGTGTGGAGTAGTTCTGTTCCTCTGTTGATCATTTTTATTCCTTATGCCTCAAACAAGACAAACAGCAAAAGAAACACTGAATGTCTCGTTCACAATATTTATGCAAGAAGTGGCTTTCCAAGGTGAACTTAACACAAATGTGAACTTCTCCATTTTTAATAAGATATCTGACTTTGGAATTTCAAAAAGTAACTTCTAAAGTTTTACATTGAGCTCTTAAATGACAGTTTCAAGATGTAACTTCAAAACGCATCTAGTGTTTTCTTATCCTCCTGTCTTCGTGGCCAGTTTGCAGTGCTAGGAAGACAAGGTTTGCAAGAGAGGCAGATAGCCTGTTGTCTGGGTTGCATGAGGGAATCCACATTTCAACAGGACTTGGCAGAGGAGCGATGTCAATGTTTCAAGGACATATCAGGATAATAGTAGGAGCTTCTCATTAGTAGTCAATATGTCTCAGTGCTACACATGAGAAACTGCAGCCTGCAGACAATCAACCGTACTTGTGCTAAGGTCAAACTGTTAAGTATCTTTTCCTCTTAAGCAACACAGGAAATGAAGGGAGAGTTTGTCTTTTTCCATCTGGCTCACAGATGTCACATACTGTCAAAGTCGGGGTTCACGAAGACTTTGTGGCTCATTCGTCTTGAAACACATTTATATTAAGGTGTGATTAAAAGACCAAGTAGGTGTTACAGACCTGTTTTCAACTACATATTCCACATGTATTAAGTCCTAAAATTTATGTTGCATCAATGCCATGCAAAAATAATCCCCAACAATATTTTTTTGGTGAGGACAAACTTCTAACTAAAAATTTTATACTTATGTTTGATTTTATTATTCAAAGATATGTGGGCTTACATAGTGATTCTGCTAAGGACTAGATACAGTAATAGTCTTGATAAATCTGAGATTTCAATCGCTTATTTTGAAATTCTACTTTGTTTCAGTTGAACATGGAGCTGATAAAACAGAAAGTACATAATTTATATTTATCTACTATGTTGAATTGATATAAGACTGTCACAGACTTGATTTGAGAAATGCCAATATAGGTTTTCAAATGATGTTCTACAACACAAAATCTACAGAAAATCTGCAACTAACTTTTATCCATTATATAGTTTTCCCATCCTGCCTAGCCTATACATTAACACAAAACTGCTTAATAACACAGCGTGCAACATCAGACTCTTCTGAAATCTTCAGGCTCAAGGAGGGATTATTGAAACTTCTTGCCTAATTCCTCCACTGAGGCAAAGATTCTCAAATATATCTAGAGTCTGTACACATATAACACCATATTCTTTTCTGATGATCAGCTAAGAGGGAAAGGTTGCAAGTTCAGATAATACTGCTGAACCAAGCATCCTGTACTCTCACCTACAGGCTTATAGGAATACAAATATATTTTCTGAATATCATGTAGGGAGATGTGCTCCTTGCCTGTAGTTTTGTGTCAGGTGTATATGCTAAGATGAGAACCCTTGAGTTCAGCAAACAGAGCTTTACTATGAGAGACAGCTTTCTCTTCAAACACATAAGGTTGCACTGAATTATGTTCCCACTGGGGTTTAGCTATTGGTGTAATGGTCAAAAATAGCAGTGGAGTGGACAAGCTGGAAAAGATGAACAACAACAAAGCTTGTGCTTTTCTTTTCCTGTTTTTTTTTTTTAAACAATAGAAACTATCTTAAAGATGATTTTCTTATGCTCCCTGCCTGTGCTCTTCATTGTTCACTAATTGGCAGCATATTTGCTAAACATCGTGTGTACCCCTAAAACAGCATCAAGATTTCCATTATCATGTGCTTAATTGAAAGCATTTAAATGCAATCCCACCAAACTAAATCTGAAATTGTTTCAACCTGCACAGCTAAAAAGTTGCTTGTCACAATTTTTTTTTCACACTTTAAGCAGCCGTAATCTGTTCTCAGACAGAACTAAAACATCTAGAGGAAATGGATGGAAAGTTAATGTATGTTAGGGAAGGTGTGTAGGTCAAACACACACACACACACACACACACACACACACACACACACAAACTTGTACATATACATGTGCAAAACCACATTTACACAGAATAATAAAGCAATGGGTTAAAATGACATTCAAGCCTTTATTTATTTTTTTTTCATAAAATATATTTTAACCTACCAACAGATATTATTATTCATAACCAATTCTTTATATTTCCCAGTCTTCTCAATTTTAGAAACAATATCTTTATATAATGTATTTTGAAACTATTTCTCCTACCCTTCCTCCTCCCAGATCCTCCCTACCTATCCAACTTATGTTCTCTCAATCTTCCTCCCCCATCTTTGTGTGTATGTGTCTGTCTGCCTTTCTCTCTCCATCTCTGTGTGTTTCATTTTCAAAACAAAGCAACTAAGAATGAAATGCACACACACACACACACACACACACACACACACACAATAAATAAATGAAAAACAAAAATGAGAAGTAAGCAACACATCAAAAACAGAATCAAAACAAACAAGCAAAAGATCAGTAAGATAATATATGGTAAAGTGTAAGAAAAAGCATACATACTCACATGAAAACAAATCCAAATACAACAGGGAGTCCATGCTAATGTTGGGCAACTAATTCTGGGTATGAGGCCCACTCTGGATACTGCTTCATATACCCAGTGATGCTCTATTGTAGAATTGAAAAGTGCCTCTGTGTTAGGAATGGAGGCTCATGTCTACTTCCTCGGCTCAGTGCTGGGACCTCAGACTTGAACATGTACAATCCCTATGCATGCAGCACTCCAGAAGATATAGTTTCCCTGAAATCACCCAGCACCTCTGGTTCATATAACCTTTTGCCTCCTCTTCCCCATAGTGCCTTGAGCCTTGAGTGGAGAATTTTGATAAATGTATCACATTTAGAGTTCCAAAGCCTCTCACACTCTCCACTCTCCACTTGTAGTAAGAGTGACAGTTACATTTTAGAGCTGTTCACAGCACTCTTTTGTTTCTGAGACATCCACCTGGTAATCCAAATGAATGAAATAATCCCCAAGGTTCTCTGAAATCATCTCTTAGAGCTATAAGCTCATGTCACTTCTTGAGCTAAAAGATGTTAGATCTTAAAAGCAAATTCAAAAAATTCAAAAACAGCATTTGACTTTTGTCATGTCTGCTGATTTGTAGAACTCATAGAGCTGACAACTCTGTGTTGTGCTCTGTGAACATGTAACAACTTAGAAATATTGATCTCAGTTACTTGAAAATAACATATGAAAATCTTTCAACTATTTTAATTGGCTTTGATATAGGAGTTAGCTGATTGCCCCTTTTCTTTCCAAGCATAGATTATATCTTTGTCTAGCAGAGGCAAATGTTCACTTCACACTCACCCGAGATGACATGAGTAACAAAAAGACCCAAGGTTTTTGTTTTCCAGTTTTCTTTGGCTAATCAGGATACATTTATACTGGAAAATATTCTGAATAAAATATTTTTTCTTCAAAGCATGAGTTTGGAGCAGCTGGTTTTCATGGTACACACCTGCAAGGTATTATGGAATGATGTGTTTTTAAAAGGAGTGCTTCAAAATCCTATATTCATTTTGTGCTTCCCAGCTCAGACTCACACTCTGCCTGCTGTGTGTGTTCAGCAGGCTCTGCTTACTGTCTCTCTGACCCTGGTTGCCTGGTTACAAAATCCTCTTTGTGATTTGTGAGATGCTCATCCTGATTGAGAGCAATGGATTTATTTCTTTTCCTAAAGTAAACTTAAGAGAGTTTCTATTTCAGAGTGGAACATATTAAAACCAGTAACCCTTGCCAAATTTAGAACATGTAATTCTTACAGAGAAAACTTATCAACTGGAGTTTTGTTTCTTCCAAATTCTTTCTGTTCAGTAGGGCCAACATTTCCCTCCTGCTTCTACAGAAAAATAACTTCATGTAGCTCCTTAAAAAAATAAGGATAGATTACAAAATCAAGTCTGAATATAAAAATACATTACAAAAACTTAGTATATTTTAAGTGGATTGACAATTGACCATTTCTCTAGTTTTCTCATTGTTTCTATAAATGAACTCGAGAGAAAATACATTGTAAGTAAATTGTCATGTTGAAACATTTCAAATAATATGTCTTTCGTTTTGTTAATTAACACGGTGTATTTCAATTTTCAAGCCACATAACTCTGTGCTAGTGTCCAAGCAAATTGCTTATCAAACAAGTATTTACAGAACCCATTTATCTAGTTTTTTCTAAGGCATGTGTTTTTTTTCCACTAACAAATTCAAGTGGAGTATATGCATGTTTACATGATGATTACTGTGGAACACAAACACACTAATATAGTAAGGACTGTTGATTACCAGGGTTTGGGTGTAATAACTCTGAAGATTTCTTAAAGAGAAGCCAACTGGCAAGCTAGGCTAAGCACCACAGTCCAGTTATGAAATAACTAGCCCATTATGTCATAGGCTCTGCTTGCTACCCTGACACTTGAGCATGTACACCCACTGAAGTCAGTATAATTGGTACCAGCTGTTTAACTGTTGCTCTTTTTCCTTTTAAATTTGGCCAGAAGCCAAGCTGACTTAAAAGCAATGATTCTAAAAAGAGCCTGAAGACTCTTGCCAATGTATATGTATGTTTTTGTTTCAAGCTGTCTTGCTGGAGTAGTTCATTCCAAGGCCATGATGGATAAAAGACAGTAACACAGATGCAAGAGAAATAGGCTGTCTGGCTGCTAAGAGTCAGCTGGACAGAGGGAAGCCAAAATGTGTGAAACCAACATCTCATTTTTCCTCTCTTTTCTTTACAAAGCAACAGTTTCCACTCACTGGTGTGACCAGTGATTTGTTTTTATCCTCCAGATATTTTCTGTAACAGTTTTGAAGTGAATGTGAATAATGGGTTCAGGGTCTTAAAAATGTAGTTTCTTCCTGTTTTTATTTGTTATCAAGTCATTGAAGAAAAATTTATTTTGACTACCCAGAAAATATGAAACAATATCCTTCCCCTAATCCCTAAAGTAATAGACACATAAAGGATCCTGTACCCAATGCCCCTGATATAATATGAGAAGTTTATTCAAAGATCCAAACAGAGTTAGTTACTAGAAAATGTATATTGGCATTGACCTTCTCAACTACTACTGAAAGCAACTGTTTTGTAAAACATCATGGTTTAAATAAACTGTAAAATTCCAAGTATTAAAAGTATGATAAAGCATTAAACTAAATTTTAGAGTCCTGAAAGTATTCAAGTTACACTTCAGGTAATAGTAAACTCCTAGTTGTAGGAAAAGTATTAGAAAATATTCAGAAAGTTAGAAAAGTGTGTGGGTGGGTAGGTGAGGGAGCTTCCTCATGGAAGCAGAGTGGAGGAGGGATGGAATAGGAGGTTTGCAAAGGGGAAACCAGGAACAAGAACAACATTTGAACAGTAAATAAATAAAATAACCTATAAAAATATAAAAAGAGAAAAGGAATTACATGGCAACAGGAAGATCAAAAAGGTGTAAAGGTTGAAAACACAGACATAAGCAGAAAATCAATGGAAACATTTTCAGAATCTGAGAAAAGAAAGAAATGTTAAAAATATTATGAAGAAAAAAATCAAGGTTTGATAATGGTGAAATTGAAGGGAAACAGGATGTTAGTCCACTCCATATATTAAGTGAAACACTTCTTACTCACTCAACAAATTTTTATTGGACACATGATACATAGTATACCCATAGTGGGAAACAAAAGCATATTCAGATATCACAGATATACCTTGTAGGGAGAAGAGAAATCTTGCCACTAGGTAATATTCACTAGTGTAATACTCACTAGTATGGTTGGATCTCATCCCAAGACAACATCAAAAATGTTTTCCAATTATAAGTCATCAGAGTCTAGTCTATGTGTGCTAATAGACCGTTGCAACCTTCTCTTCCACCTGGGGATCAACAACATAATTCAATTCTTTGTCTCAGGAGTAAGTTCTTTCTTATCTATAGTTAAATAATTTTTGACGCTGCCTAGAGAACCATATTGTTGATATTTTATGGTATATAAACCTTATCATGTTTAGAAAATGCTATCTAGCAGTAGGCTTCCTTGTCCTCTGCCTCTTATGATCTTTCTGTTCCCTCTTCTGCAGTGTTTCTGAGGATTAAGTTTAGTAGTTATGACACAGATGTCGCAGCCAGGGTGGAGAAACATGATTATGCCAAGTAAATCTTAATGCCACAAAAATTCTGAAAATATTCCTTTGTAGCAGTGATTTGAGTAACAATCTAACTCATATTATCAAAGCTCAAGCTTGAATCATTTGTGCTTGTTAATTTTTAAGTGCCTTAGCTTGCTTTATTCAGATTGATAATGATGTGCATGAATTTAAGACTAAAATTTATGGTTGATCAGTGTGTGATTTGTATTCGTCTTCAGGAAATGGTATCACAATGGTTAATGCTAAATATTTTTACAGCTCTTCCATCTATAAAACATGAGATGCCTTTTAGCTAAATATTGATCCTATGCAAAAACGTAGTTTTATACCACATCAGATGCCTGCATTGCCAGAAAAGAAACTTGTAGAATTCATGCTTGTGTTCGGCTGCAGCAATGTTGTTGCAGTTCTCAATGTTATAAAACCTTCCTTGCCTTCTGCTATGGGATCTTGTACACAGTAGCTTTGGAATTAAGATTTGTTAATAGGTAACATGTAAGCAATTGGGCAAACAGCAATCTCAAGAGCCTAGTCTTTGTTTTCTGCTTTCCTAACACAAAGTAAAAGAACAGTAGAGAAACTTCAAAAAATGGGTCTAAGAGGCCAATAAATACACATAAGCTTCTGGTTACAAGGAATACTTACACATTATGGTTAGCTTATAAGGATAATACATAATCTTTAATAATCTGAAATATGAATATTTGAACCCAAATTAGCCACAAGCTACCGTTACTTCTCTGATTTTGTTGAGAGCATTCTTTGAGAACACACTGTCATTTCAAACTCTAGAAAATATACCAGAAGGAAATAACTCTACTGTACTTTTGATAATTAGAAAGGAAATGTGAAAAAAAGTATCTTTCATTAATAAGTTGCAACATTTGTAAAACATGCCTGGACTATTTCATACAATTGAAATTCATCTTCCAACTGTAATGGTTATTTGAGGAATAAGAATATATATTAGTTTGCTTTCAGAAGATGATTTTTAGATTTTCATTGTTCTCATGAAGCAGTGACACATTGCCCATGTTTTGATAGAACCCATATCTTTACCTCTCGATCAAATATATTACATAAAATATTGATAGTTGATTCTTATCATAGGTTAGTATAGTGGTTTATGAGGTATCAGCAAAAATAATTCTATGATTGTGGTTATTAGAACACGAGGAACTATAATAGAGACTCACAGCATTAGGAAGGTTGAGAACAATTGGATTAGTACTTATACAGAGCTGGGTAAAATTTACATAGGTGGTTAGTTCATATTGTTGTTCCTTCTGTGGGGCTACAAACCCCTTCAGCTCCTTGGATCCTTTCTTTAGCTCCTTCATTTGGGACACCGTGCTCAGTCCAATGGATGGCTGTGAGCCTCCTCATCGTTGGGCACTGGCAGAGCCTCTCAAGAGACAGCCATATCAGGCTCCTATCAGCCAGCACTTGCTGGCATCCACAATAGTGTCCGGGTTTGATGATTGTATATGGGAAGGATTCCCAGGTGTGGGAGTCTCTGGACTGTCCTTCCGTCTGTCTCTACTCCACACGTTGTCTCTGCAACTCCTTCCATGTGTATTTTATTCTCCATTCTAAGAAGGATCGAAGTATCCACAATTTGGTCTTCTTTCTTTTGGAATTTTTTTGCAGTTTGTGGATTGTATCTTTGATATTCCGAGCTTCTGGATTAATATCCACTTATCAGTGAGTACCCTCAGAGCTCCCAGGGACTAAACCACCAACCAAAGAGTACACATGGTGGGACTCATCGCTCCAGCTACATATATATAGCAGAGGATGGACTAGTCAGTCATCAATGGGAGGAGAAGCCCTTTATCCAGGGAAGGCTCTATGCCCCAATGTAGGGAAATGCCAAGGCCAGGAAGTGGGAGAGAGTGGGTTGGTGAACAGGGGGAGGAGGGAGGGAACAGTGTTTTTTTCCCCCCCAGAGGGGAAACCAAGAAAGGGGATATTTACATTTCAAATGTAAATAAAGAAAATATCTAATAAAAAATTTTAAAAATTACATATGTGGATCAACATCATAAGAGAGAGCCTGTACCAGGGCCTGGGTAAGACTTCTATTCATAGTATGGCCCTGCTTCTATTTAATCACTAGGCACATTCAAGAACTAGGCATGTATTCATTGACTTTCCTATGAAAAACTATAAAAATTTCAAGGTAAATATTTAGAAATTAATAGGTTATAACTATTTCTTCCTTCCTTCCTTCCTTTCTTTCTTTCTTTCTTTCTTTCTTT
>JADRCD010218241.1:15846-35813 GCA_019843815.1 Montemys delectorum | reverse complement strand
CAGCCAACTTCTTGATGGAACTCCCTAATTTCTAGGCAGATAGAGGAAAAAGAAAACAGAAAGTATCGAAACTACAAAAATTAACAGCCCATGTGAACTTTTATTTAGAGATTTCTCTAGTTACAAAATGTACCCGTGTGTCATGAAAAACATGTTTGTGACCATTAATATATAGCCAGCTTCTACTCACAGAGAGTGATAGCTTCCAATAGATGAGGTTATGTACACTAGCCATCCACTTTCATCCTCATGGCCCCAGGCCCTTTTTAAAATATCTTGGCTCTCCTCAACTTTCAAAGCGATTATTCAGCTACCATGATGTCACACTCAAATGACTAGATGACATCTAGTGAAGATAAGTCAGGGTAAAATAAAATACCTTTGTGTGTGCTCACATTATAATTGGGTGTGCACCGGATCATGTTGAGGAGTGTCCAATCGGAATCTTCCCAAGGGAAGAGCTACTTTTCTTCTAACCAATACACAAAGAGTCCCCACAGAGTTATACAGCTCCAGCCCAACTCCAAGCCTTCTTCCTCTATGGACCATCTCCCCATAAGGGACTAAGGATTTCTTGATACCAATATCTATCAGCTTTTTAGACTCTATCGAAAAGCCTATGACTTCCTTGCTTTAAAAGATACTATTTAGGGGCTGGTGAGATGGCTCAGTGGGTAAGAGCACCGATTGTTCTTCTGAAGGTCGTGAGTTCAAATCCCAGCAACCACATGGTGGCTCACCACCACTCATAATGAGATGTGACACTCTCTTTTGGTGCATCTGAAGACAGTTACAGTGTACTTTAATAAATAAATAAATAAATAAATAATAAATAATAAATAAATCTTTTTTTAAAAAAAAGATACTATTTAAACTCCTGATGCTAGATATATTTGTAAAGAAAACCAAGCAAAGCCATAAAAGATTAACACATTCTATTCCACTGTTGATCTTCCCATATCCTACCTCCCTGCCCCAATCCCCTGAACATTAAAAGAGCCAGCCAGAGAAGCACAACACACTGTCCAGTTAAGGATGAAGACCTTGCCCCTTCCCCCAAATCATATGCTCCACATCCTCGCCATTTATTTTCAATACATTTTTTTTGTAATCTACTTTTTTCACTTTATACATTTCTCTGTACCTCCTCTTCCCATCACAATACACCTGAACATTCCAGGGCACTACTAACAATTTGGGAGCTCCTCTTCTGAGCCAGGCTGGCCTTGAACTCTGAGAAGTCCACCTGCCTCCATCTCCTGATTGCTGGGATCTGGCCAACCATAAGGGGAACTGCAGAGTCTGTCAGAACTCCCCGCCCTATGTGGAAAACCAGGCTCTCAGCAGACAGCAGTAAAAGCCAGATATGCCAAAGTCTTGGAGTTGAGCCCTCTCTTCCCTGGATGGATTCAGGAAAAGGCTGGGCAGGGTGTGGTGGGGTGGGGGTGGGGGAACTCTACAAGGCAGCTTCAGGGCACATTAGCCAAGCTGGAGCTGACTGCATGAGAGGATGACAGGGTGAGTCCTGCAGCAATAGGCAAGGGACAGTGGTGAACAAGAAGACAGGAGGATGAAAGGAAGCAGTTATGAAACAGGCCTGGGCAAGGCCAGGAGTGGGAGGAAATGGCTCAGGGACTCAGGGAGGGGCCTAGCCTGCAGGTCAGGCGTGGAGAGGCAAGGAGGAGCAACACGTGGGGGCTGGTTTCAGCCACCTGTAAAACCAGCTGCTGAGAAAAGGCCTGGTGCCAGAGCTCAGGAGGAAGCTAACAGACAGTGAGGGGAATTAGGCTCACTAAGATCTGGGGTTACATATGTATGTTTGGGGACAGGGTCTCACTATATAGCCCTGGCTAGCCTAAAACTCGACATGTAAACCAAACTAGCCTTGAACTTTCAGCAATCCTCCTGCCTCTTCCACCTGAGTGCTGATATCATAGGTGTAGGCTACCACACCCAGCTGAGTCAAGGCTTTAAAGTGAAACTCCAGCAGCAAGGTCGGAGGGAAGGGGAGAGGAGGGGACGGGAGGGGCAGGAGAGGAGGCTCACAGGCTGTGGGAGGAACTTGAACTTCCAAGGGAGGATATGTAAAGGAAACTTCTGCCCTTGCCAATTCTGGTGATGAAGCAGCCATGGAGTGAGCAACGGTGAGTAAGGGGATGTGATTCAGGAACGAGGCTCCCTCGGCTGCCTGAACATATAAGGCTTGGTACCATGATGCTCGACCACTGGATTTAGCTGCTCACAGAAAGTGGTCACCACCCAATCTGCATTTCCTTACTTCACTTCATCCTTGCTGGTCAAATGACTACTCAGAGTATCACTGGACAACTGTTGATGCTGTGAGCACTTATGACCTTCCCACTGTGTAAGCCAGAGACAGCACGAGCACCCGCGCGCGCGCGCGCGCACACACACACACACACACACCCACGCACGCTCTCTCAGGCAACCCTTCACTCTTAAGGAGACTTTTCCCCTTGAAAGTCATCTCTGCCCATTCCTTCAATGATGCTCCATTTCTCTTCCAGACTGAGTTAAGTTACACCTCCCATGGTATAAATGATGATTTCCAGGTCAATGCCCTATGCCTAAATTCAACTTCCTGTCTGGGAACTTTCTTTTTTGTCCTTCCTGCCTCAAGAGCCTTTGATGTTCCCAGACAGTTGCCCCCAAATGTTTCCCACAGTCTTCAGTCTTCCTTTAAATATTACCTTTTCAAAAGACCTTCCCCAGCCACTTTATTTAAAGCAGTCCCCACTCCACGCCCACAAGGTTACTACTCTCTCTTCCACGCTCTTGCTTACAGCTGTCGGAACACTGACCTCAATTTGGCAATGGGCTTCTTTAGATATCTGTTTACTGGTGAGGCTGACGCACACTGTCTGACTTATTCACTACTGTATCCCTTGCCTCAGCATGATCTGAAGGTAGGAATGAATTCCCTGTGGTCCTTCGAACATAATCAAAACTCCACAAATGTGGTTTTTAACTGTCTGGGGGGATATAAGAAGCAACTCCAGATACATGTCGCTCCCCCTCCCTTCTGCCATCCCCCACATTTGCATGTTTGTTGAATATCACCCAGAGGTCCCTCAAGCCAAAAACACTTTCCAGAGTCATCATGGAATCCTTGCTTGTTCAAGGCCAATGGCTCACTGGCTCCTATCAACTTCACATCCTTAACTTCTCTCCCAGGCAGCAGATCCTTTCCTTAAAACTTAAAAAGCTTCAGCTAGGCTAATGCAATGGTTTAATGACCAATTGGTGTGGCGATCTCTCCCTGCTTCCAGGTCAGAGCTCCTCAAAGCCACTAGTCACCCCCTTTCCCCACTGGATTAAGGATAGGCTCCCTCGGCTCTCCTCAGCCACGCTGCTGACTACCCATCCTCATGTTGTAATGACCGTGGTGATGTCAACAGTTAAGATTTATTCAGAGTTTTTATTCACCGGTAATTATATTAGGAAAATAAAGAACGCATTAGCCAAACTGGAGCTGATGAGAGATGCAAGCGCAGCAGAGTGAGCCCTGGTAAGAATGGAAGGAAACAGTAATGAAGCTTACACACATACTAATTCAACAAGTAACTTACTTATCCCTAGTTCAAAGATGGAGATGCTGAAGTTCAAGAAAGTGAACTTGCCCAACACCACAGGGACCAGAGTTAAACCCAAGTGTACTAAATTCAGACCCAGCCTCCTCCTCGTTGCCTTTTTACATTGTTTTGTGTGTGTGTGTCTGTGTGTGTGTGTGTGTCTGTGTGTGTGTGCCCAGCAATGTCCGTGTGTGTGTGCGTGCCCAGCAATGTCCAATGTCCATCTACGATCTGGCTCTTTCTGCTCCAACAACGTGTGTAGTCTTCTCTGACCTCTCTGTGGCCACAGCCACTGAGCTTTTGTTCACACCATTTCTATTCCCTTTGGGAAGGCACTCTGCTCTCTGCGAAATAGCAATGCTATCTTTCAGAATGTCCTCAACTGTTGCCTTTTGTGTAGGGCGCCTCTCCTGGATCCCTGGATCCAAGTCTCTCCTTTGCACTGAGCATGCTTGGGGCTCACTGCACCTTGGAAATACTCCACAGCTCTGGTTTACAAGGTTTTCCTGGCATGTTTCATAGAAGGCGCACACATGAGGCTTTCAGCTTTGAGTCACATAGATACACGCTAGATACTTAACAAATGTCAATTTAACTGGACTTTCAATATAAGAGGTGAGTGCAAATTTATCAACTTTAATCACTGATTGTCAGGGCAGAAGAAAAGTCCATTTTCCACCTTTCTCATATATGCACGATCAAACAAACGAAAAGCCCTCACTGAACACTACAGATGTTTCTGCAGGCAAGTGTTCATCAAGAGTCAATATATTTTGTTAATTATGACAGTTTAAAAAAAATCCTTGCATGTACCTGCTGCTCAGAACAACCCCAAGTAATGTAAATTCAGCAAACAAGTTGAGGGGGGAAAAAAACCCAGCAGCAACAAAACTTTTATTTTTTGGTTATTACAAGTTGGAATCCTCAGAAAAATAAAAGTTGGAGTGTCAAAAAAAAAAAAAAAAAAAAAAAAGGAAGAGAATTTGCTTGAAGGGATTAATCGAAGCAGAGTACGCACTGGCCTGGATGAAGGTCTCGGTGATTTGGTGAACTGGCTGTCACTCGGGTTTGGAGCTTGCCATTACACCAATGACAACATGCCAGATCTCAGAACATGAAAGTGAAAAAAAAAAAAAAAAATCAAGCACCTCCAGGCCTGCTGGAGTAGTAGTGGTTTTCAACCTCTTGTCGGGTCACATGTCATCTATTCTGCATATCAGATATGTACCTTATGATTCATAACACAACAAAATTACAGTTACGAAGCAGCAACAACATGAGGAATGTATTAAGGGTGGCAGCGTAAGGGAGGTTGAGAACCATTAGAGCCACTCTAGAGCCTTTCAGGTCAAGCAAAGGCCCATTCGGAAACTCAGCAGCATGTGACCCAGAGGAGCCTGTGGCTACAGGATGCCTGACCTCCTCCTCCCCACATTCCTAATTCAATGGGAAGAGAAAAGATACTAGAGCAGAGGTGCTGACGGGATCCACGAAGCTCCTCTCCACGGTGAGGGGATTCTCAATGAATGCTCTGCTCTAGCTGCCAATCTACTACGCCTCCCCCCCCCCCCCCCCCCCCCCGCTCTTACTCCATGCTAAGCTGAGAAGCTGGGAGGGAGGTGGCCTTGAGAAAGTGGGAGAAGGCCAGAAGGGGTAAGGACAGCTCCACATGGACCTATCCAAGGGACTCTCTGAGAGGTAAGGCAAAGCGGTAACTAGTCAAGTGTAGATCCAGACAACCTGTTCTTCCCATGGCCGCGCCATGTTTGCTATACAAGGGTTATGGTGCAGTCCTAAAGATCTATGTCCCTTTCCCGGAGAGCTCCAGGAGTTACAGGCCAGGCAGGACTCCAAGTTAAAAGAGAAGCCTTAAACACTTCCCTGGGAGAGGAGAGACTAAGAAGCCAGGGCCATACTGGACCAGCAAGGCTACTGTGATGATGGCTTAGACAGTGATGAGAGCATCTGCCATAACTCAGGTTTTTAAGGTAAGAATGAAGCAGCATCTGATCTTTCACAGGCAGGAATAAAGAGAGCCTTTGGAAAGAACAGACTCTTCAGGTACAGATGGGACTCGAAAAAGTCAGGATTTAGATCAATTAAGAGACGTCCCTAAAAGGGAAGACCACAGTGTAAGTACACACTTCCCATATCCTTAGGGAGAGACAGAGCTGAAATGCATAGCCACACATATACCACTGGGACAAGGAAGGGGCTCTGCCCTTCAACATTCTAAATCTACATACAAGTTGAGCTCCCTCGGCTGGAAATTCAAAATCCAAACTGCCAGAAAATCATAAACGTTGGGTATGTTCAAATGTTTTGGGTTTTAGAGAAGTTTCTAATTAGGGATGGTCAATCAGTGAAGTAAGTCTGTGCATACATTCCAAACTCCAAAATACCAGAAATCAAAAATTCGTTGGTCCTAAGCATTCTGGACCAGGGATATTACACCAGTAAGCAGGGTGGAAGGTTGGCCTGGTACTTAGACATTAACTAGATGGACAGATGTGGGCAATTTCCAAACTCCACATTCCTAGAAAGGAAAAAGAAAAGCCATGTTTCTGCTTTCTTGAGCTGAAGACAGGCCCATGACTGAGAGAGAAAACAGCTCTCCTCAACTCTCCTCACCCAGGTTACATCAGACTTAACCGGAGTGACCAGGCTGGACCAGATGTTCTCCTAACTCAGGTCTGGCCAGCCTGAGAATTCCTCACACTTTAGACTCTTTCAATAGGACCAGCAACAGGTGGGCGGGGATCAGGAGAAAAGGTTCCACCTGCTTTTCAGGACCAGACACACAGGGAATGGCAAGGCCTCTTTATCTCTCCAAGAGCTGGCTCCAGGTAAGGGAAGAGTTGTGCCACAGCCAGACCTGCCCCTCTTAGAGGGAAATAGCAAACGCTCTCATCAAACCAAACAGATGAGAACATTAGTATTTAGCATGGCAAGACACAATGGCCTCTTCATAGAGACCCTGTATTTCTCCTCAATTTTATTTGTTATGTTGAAAACTTGGGATCATGGAGGACACAGTGTAAAGAGACTGGAGATAGCCAATAATAAGAGATTAGCTGAACACACTTATATTGAAAAACAAGAAAAACAGCCGCATGTCTTGATGAGTCAATCCTATGTGATTTAGGGGCATCAGCACTGTTCAATATTGTATTAATGATATGATTTTAAAGCCTTCCAGAGCTTGATCGCTCTCTTTCTCTCTCTCTCTTTCTTTCTCTCTCTCTCTTTCTTTCTCTCTCTCTCTCTCTCTCTCACACACACACACACACACACACACACACACACACACACACACGTGCGCGCACGCGTGCACTAGCAAATTTGGGGAAAAAAATGGCCAAGTTTTTGAGAGAACTTCACATTTGCATTTGCACTATACATAGCCACAGGTATCACTGCATGGGAAGCACCATTTTCTTGTATTCTCTAAACAGCAGAGCACAGAGATTACAAAGTTCCAAATCTGATAGTTGGCATCCTGTTTATTTGGCTGTTTCAAGCATGTTCGAATGTGCACGCCAAGGCAAATTTTGATTTAAAAAAACAAACAAACAAACAAACAAGAATCTGCACTTCTACAGAGGGAGAGCTGAGCTCTCTCGAAAAACCACACTAGTGCTACTTTTTGTTTTGGACAGAAATGGGGATGAGACATGTCTCCTCTCAATCACAGCTCGGCAGCTGTCTGCAAATGCATCCTGACCTCCCTCTTACTAGCAACGTCAGCCCCACCTTGACTCTCAACAAACTGTACCCCACCTTTATCTATTGTCATATATATCTATATCTATCTCTATATATATATCATATCACATATGCATATATTATCACATATCTTACATACACATATAAAGTATATGTTATATATTACATATATGTGTATAATATGTTACATATATTACATATACATTATAAATGAAAGGCTGGCTTTATATTAGTTATAAATGTCAGGCAAACGATAAAAAGTCAAAATGCCAAAGTTGTACAGATCTTTAAAAGCAGTCACTGTGAACCAGGCTCACTTGGGATTCACATGTTATAGTGGTAGGTGGAATATCTAACATAGGGGAAGCCTCTGGAAGGCTCTATAAGGAATGGAAGGCTCTGTAAGAAATGCCAGTAGGCCCAGGTCTAGGTGAATGAAATGATTAAAAAATACAAGTAGATAAATGGACAGAGACAAAAAGCCCCTTTGCAAGGCAAGGGCGCAAGGCAATGCCTGAACATCCACACTGCAAAAGAATTCTGAGCCGCGCACCCATGGAACCCCCAGGAAGCCCCATCGAGGAGAAGAACTACAGAAATAGAGACCCCCTGGCAAGGCACAAACTTTTCAAACTGCCACCAACAAACAAAGTACCAGACACAACGGGGCTCCCGCAGCCCCCAGCCTCTGGTAGAGCATTCCCCTCTCCAGGGGAAGATCCCGCGTTTTTACCTTTGTGTGCGCCGAAGCCTGTTCCCACTCCTCAAATGAGGCAAAGTAAAGTTTGAGAGCACAGTCCAGAAATTGGGGTCAGACATATCCATTTCTTTCTTCCTTCAATTCACTGTGAGTTCAAGGCCATGGGATCGAAACGGAGATGGGGACAAAAAATAAAAAATAAAGGAAAAAAAATCCCAATTATCTACTCACTCCCTCCAGAGAAAACGTGCGGTGAACTGTGGTCTCAGGAACAACTCGGAGCCTGAGAATTACCCGTCCCGTGCTGGCCTTTAATTAATGCACAGCCATCTGAAAGGTTTCAGGAAACTTACTTCCTCTTGTGTTTGCCCTCTCCTAGGAAGCCTTGGCCAGCTATAAACAGTAATTACAAGAGTTTAGCCTGCGTTCTGCTCAAAATGCTGTCTCCGTGTGATTCAATCCAAGGTACTTGGTCATCTGTTTGGCAGATACCATTTGCAGCTCCTGGAGGGGTGGGGTGGGAGGAGGACTATTTTAAGTCTATGGTTCCGGGAGGCTGTTGCTTATCAGCAAACCCATTCACATCCGAACATGCCCAGTGCGAAGCTTCCTTTTGGCGTCTACATACAAGGAAAAGAATTTGAACGCAAAAGCTGCTCTTGCCCTCCCCTTCTGGGGGGAAAAAAAACCAACACCATGGAAACTTGAAAGCACTTTTAGAAAATTGACCTATGGGAGGACTTGAATCTGACACCTTTCTATAGGATCCAGTTGGAAGGAGGGTGACAGGGCCCTGGTTCAGCCCCCCAGCTGGGCCTCCGGGGAAAGAGAGCGGGGCCCCCTGGTGTACTCTGCCCAGGAGCAGCAGGGCTGTAGCATCCTCGCAACTCCCCCATCCCAGGGTCTGAAATGGATCGGTCCCTCAAAAATAAATAAATAAGTCCAGCTGCTGCACCGGAACACTAGTATGTTCTGTGCACACCTGAAAGCTTGGGTGATTCACCATAGGACGAGGCACAATTGTGGCGCTTGGAGGGAAGTCCCCGATGACTCCAGAGGTGACGCTACCTGTTGTCTGGGAGACGCATGCACACGCCAAGCCACCACACTCACCAGAAAACCTCAATGACACAAAATTCACGAGTTTACATCCATTAGACGGATGACTACAGTGCACACCTGTTTGGCCTCATGGATTCGATAGAAGGATCTAGTTAATAATCACCTATGACATGTAAATATACTACTTGGCACTGATTTAGCAACATGAATTCCTTTCCCTCCCAATATGTTAAGAGTTTGATGGAACGGAATATAGACAGGAAAAGGATGAATCTGAATGTTACTTATTTAAAAAACAAAAACAAAAACAAAAAACAAAAAAAAAAAACCCATGGTATTTAAATAACTCCCCAAACCACAAACATTTGTTCAAAAGTATATAAAGAAAAAATTAGAATTTAAGTCAGTTACTTTTAGTTTAACATTATATTACATATTATTCAGCCTTTTGGTCCACAGAAATATTTTCTCACCCAAAGACTCCAAAAGGGTTTGATGATATTCCTCATACAAGGCATTCATACGCACAATCCCATTTTCGTCTAGAGTTTCCTCAGAACTTTGAGAATCATAGAAATAAAAGAAAATCATAGAATCCACCCAATTTTATACAGGGGAAAGTGAAGCTCTGAGCAATAAATGACAAAAACAAACAAACAAACAAAACCCCAACATTTCCCAAGATTCCAAAAGCTTTGGGTTGATGCCTCTGCCCTCTTGATAACCATCCCTCGCCAGCTTTTGGCTTTTTAATATTGTGAGGTACAGCCACCCTTCCATATTGATAGCTTCAAGCATACTAAGACTAAAAATAAAAATATATAAATAGTCAGGTATGGTGGTGCATGCATGGATGTTCAACACTCAAGAGAAGGCTGAGACAAGCCACTGCCTGGGTTCTAGGACTGTCTGCTCTATATAGCAAGACCCTGGCTCAAGAATACAAAACCAAAGAAATAATAATAACAACAAATCCTGAAAATAAAACTGTGCGGCTAGTGAACATGAATGGGCTTTTTTCTTGTTCTTGTTTCCCAAACAATATATTAGAGAATGGGCAGTGGTGGCGCACGCCTTTAATCCCAGCACTTGAGAGGCAGAGGCAGGTGGATTTCTGAGTTCGAGGTCAGCCTGGTCTACAGAGTGAGTTCCAGGACAGCCAGGGCTACACAGAGAAACCCGGGGGGGGGGGGGGGGGGGGGGAAGTTAGAGCATCCATTGTCTCAGGACACATGTTTTATTTATATTGAACATTATTACCTAGAGATGGTTTGCCATGCGTGGGAGGATGTAGAGTTCATATGCACATAATCTGTCTTATAAAAATTTTGTTAAAATTTTAAATGTATTTTATGTGTGTGTATGTGTGGAGTGCCTGTTTTTCTATACGTGCTCAGTGTGCGTACAGGTACCCCCTAGTGGCCAAAGGAAGCCATCCTCTCTCCTGAAACTGAGCTTATAGACAGCTGAAAACCACTAAATGTGGGTGCTGGGAACTCAATCTGCAAGAGCAGAACGTGTTCTAAACTGCTGAGCCATCTCTCTAGCCCCATGTATAGAAGGCTCGAACATCACTGGTCTCTAGGATCTTTCGAGATCCCAGAATGTAAATGGGTACCTCATGGATACCCGGGGATGACTGGTCACTCTAAATGGTGTAAAGTATACTCTAAAAAGTGTGAGGAAACCCATGCTATAGTAGACTTTCTCTCTAGTGACACTGTAGCCTGGGCCATTCTTTGGTTTAAGCCTTCCTTGTACTTTGGGAAACGTCTGGCAACATCCCAGATTCTCCATTAGATAGCAGAGGTCCTAATCAAAATTGTCTGCAGACACTGCCAATGCGTTTTTTGTTAGGAGTCACTGTTCTAGATAATGTCTCCCTCTGAGAAAGGCGTCATGTTGTCTTTGATTCTGGCCTCAACACTTAATCTAACCTTAAGCAGGTCATTTATTCTCTGCCTAGTTTCCCTAATTATAATATTGGTCCATAACAGAACCAACCTCTGGGAGTTGGCATATGAAAATGAAAATGAGATGACCCATCTAAAACCCCTCTATGTAATAATGTCTGTACTGAGTCAGTGCTGACAATATGAAGAATCTAAAAGAACATTTCACCTGATGACGTAATCCTGGAGCGAAGGGCATTCCAGCACGCTCCATACCCTCCAGTGCCCTGAAGGAGACTCTTCACAGACAGCAGCCACACGATATTTCCACACGATATTTCCACACGATATTTCCTTGGCTGCTTACTGCTGCCTTACCATTGAGGCTGGGAGTTTCTTTTTGTTTTGTTTTGTTTTTTTATTTATTTTTTTTTTGGTTTTGTCTTGAAATTTTTTTTTTTTTTTTTTTTTCAAGACAGGATTTCTTTGTATCACCCTGGCTGCCCTGGAACTCACTCTGTAGACCAAGCTGGCCTTGAACTCAGACATCTGCCTGCCTCTGCCTCCCAAGTGCTGGGATTAAAGGCGTGCGCCACCACCGCCCGGCTGACACTGTGAGTTTCTCAAGACAAAGGCCAGATTATATTGATCTCTGTATTTCGAGAATCAAATAGCCCCAGACGTACACAAACATTTTTAAAGATGCTTTTTGAATAGACAGTCCCACTGTCCAAGTGTCTACTCTCTCTCCTGAGAGACACAAAATTGCCTAGCGTGAAGAGAGCCATCAATACTCTCATAGAACCTTGAATTCTCAATATTCCTAGAACAACGTTATTAAATTCTGAAGGCTTTCTCTTATGACTCTTTGTCACCAAGTGATGCAAGAATACCAGTACAAACATTTCTTAGGTCCTAGCATGACTTCAGGAAATACCACAGGCAAACACAAGGAAAACTCCCCTTTGAGTACCATCTCTACATTCCAGACAAACCAAAGATTTTCTGAGCTTGTTGATGAAGAAGGGAACCATAGGCTGCCAGAGAAGAGCAACCAAGGTTGTAAGAGAGGATTTGAAATTGTGATAGAAAAATCATGAATTCAGGTATCTCCCTGCTGAAAGTAGAGAGCATTTGAGGGATAAGAAATAGCTAATTGACAGTGAATATTAAAAAGACTGTATGAGATTTGGTTTGCATCCACAGAGGGAAAAGGTGTAGGAAGGGAGTCAAGTTTCCAAGAGGAGTGAGTGCTTACTCACAAGTTAGAGGACATACATAGGTTGAGAATTTAGCTCTGGATGGGTTTAATTAAGACCTGATGTCTTTACTTCCCAACTCTCCTATTCTCCATAGTCTTTCTAAAAAGTTCATTTAGTTGGCATTGCCTATGAACATGGCAGCAACTAAAATGGGTATATTGATATATTCAAACCTTTATTTTTCTTCTTCACTGCCTCTGCTTTCCATTTTAAGGAGTATCTGAAACTTTCAGATACTAACAGCTATTGTTTTTGTTTGTTTTTTGGGTTTTTTCAAGACAGGGTTTCTCTGAGTAGCCTTGGCTGTCCTGGAACTCACTCTGTAGACCAGGCTGGCCTCGAACTCAGAAATCCGCCTGTCTCTGCCTCCCAAGTGCTGGGATTAAAGGCGTGCGCCACCACCGCCCGGCCACTAATAGCTATTGTTAAAGTTTTTTTTTTTTAAATTATGTATATAAAAGTATGAATGTGCAAATATGTGCACAGGTACTCAAAAGAGTCCAGAAGAGGGCCCTGGATACCCATTGTGAGCAATCCGACATGGGTGCTGGGAATCAAATTCTGGTCCTCTGAAAGAGTGGTACATGCTCTTAAGTGCTGCCTGCCATCTCTCCCGTCCCAACACTAGTCATTTTAACTAAATATATCTGGTTATTTTTGCTGAAAAGGCTTGGGAAGATCTGGATTTATCCACACTGAAAACCTAAGACTAGGTGAAGTCCACACACAGCTAGTGATGCATTAACTAACACAGAGCAAGTACTTGATAGATTCCCACACTCACTGATGATGCGAGCGGGCGTGACACTCCAGTGTAACCTGTCTCCTAACCTGTATGACTTGATTTAGTAACCTATGACTCAGAAGACAAGGCGGTCGGTAAACACAGGGTTGAATTTGTCAGAATCACTGACATTTTCCTACAGATGAAATAACACAGTTGAGTGGCGATTGCCATAGAGCTGCCGAACTAAGGAGAACCTGAGTCTTCGAGGTCCTTAGAACATAGTTGGTCTCGGCCAATGCACAGACACTCAGCAAGATGTTGTGCTCATTGGACAATCACTAAGATCGCAGCGGGCACAGTTTGGGATCCAGACTGCTCATTCGTTGATCGAAATGTCACGATCAGCCACTGCTTTTCCAAGGAAAGGAAATGGGATGGGAAAATAAGCTTGTCATCCAATTGGGAGGCTAGCTCTGGAAGAAATGGTAGAGAATAGAAGGTCTAATCCCTCACAGTTCATTTCCCTCATATATTTCTTAATGTCCTTTTTGGAGACTTTTTACTCTCCCTCCAGATGTCCCATGCACAAACAGAATAGTATTGAAAAGCTAATATCTATGGACTCCTTTATGTGTACTATATGGAGATTAATTTCTCTGGGCCAAGATGTTAGGACTAAGGAGCTTTTAACTCCCTGTGCAAGAATCTGTGCCTGTGTATCTATATCCAGGGGGGATACAGAGTTTCCATGAAGACTTCACCTCATCCTGGCCTAGTAGCGATTCTGCTGTAAACTTGCTTGACTCATTCCTATCTCTGCATTCAGCACCTAAAAACGACTATTGCTCAAGGTGGTTCACATCTGTAAGTCCATTAGATCGGCTTCCAAATGCTCTCCTGAACTTAAGGGAAGAGGTCTGATATGCACACTGACTTTTCTAAATGATGAAGCCTACAAAAATAGAATTCAGCCGGGGGTGATGGTACACGCCTTTAATCCCAGCACTTAGGAGGCAGAAGCAGGCAGATTTCTGAGTTCAAGGCCAGCCTGGTCTACGGAGTGAGTTCCAGGACAGCTGAGGCTATACAGAGAAACCCTATCTTGAAAGGCCAAAAAAACAAAAAACAAGAAAATAGAATTCAAGTGGGATCAAAATTGAAAAAATGTAGATAGAAAATATAAAGGATGCTATACACAGGATAAAAAACCAAGAACATAATGAACAGCCAGAAGACGGAGACTCTCTTAGTGTTATTAAACAAATGGGTACTTATAATATTCAACTGTAAGAAAGATAAACGATAACGAACTGGTAGGGATACATCTGAATGCTCAAACCCATGGCAGACAATAATCAGGTTATATCACCCTAGGAAAAGTGTAGGGGGGTATCATAAAGAAGATTCAGAGTTCTAAAATTATTGGGTAAGATAATCAATTTCTCTTTTCTAACAGTCTGTCAGAGAACTATATAATCCTCATGGTTGGTGTGAAGAATATGTTCTAAATGGTGGTGGGACAGAACAGAGATGGGACAAAATGGGAAGATAATGCAATGTGTCCCGCAGACATTCTGATCTTAGGAGAAGCAGAAGATTAAAAGGTAGCAGAAAGTCAGTAACATCAATGAATCTACGAGAATGGGCTGATACGGGGAATGAGGATGTTTCTACCCAATGTAGGCCCTTGACATGTGATGAGTAAGTATGGTAGGTTAGTCCTGGGGAGCAGGCAGGGAGGCACTTCTAGGGAGGAAGCCCTTGCAATTCTCTGCTCTGTCAATCAGAGGATGGTTCTGTGAAAAAGGCCACTACTGAGATGGATAGAGCATCCTCTGCCCCCAGGAGAACAAGGCATGCTACCAGAAAAGGACACAGAAGGAGGCTACTGGAAGATCTGTAGCTGAGAACTGTAGTGATCTGAGTGAGGATGGCCTCCATAGGCTCCTCTATTTGAAAGGTTGGTACCCAGTGGGGAGAATTGTGTGGGAAGGATTAGGAGGTGTGGCCTTGCTGGAGGATGTGTCACCGGGGTCAGGCTTAAAGGTTCCAAGAGCCCTCTTCTGCGTCTTGCTTGTGGATCGGATGTAAGTTCTCACTACTGTTCCAGCACAATTTGCCTGTCTGCCTACCTGCTGCCATGCTCCTTGCCATGATGGTCATAGACTCTAAGTGTCTGGATCAGTGAGCCCACAAATTAAATGCTTCCATTTATAAGCTGCCTTGGCTATGATCTCTCTTCCCAGCAACAGAAAAGTAAGACAGATGGGCTTCTTGACTTTAAAACAGCTGTCTGGAATATACATCAGCAAATCACAATCACATGGACCCTCTGACAAGCTACCAAAAGAATCATGGAACAGAGGGCAACTGTCTGAGGTCATTGCCCTCTTCTCATACACAGGAAGGCCTCACACAGAGAGTGAGACCAGACCTTCCTCAGCTTGAGACTGAACTTGGCAGCCATTTGCTCTAGGCAGTCTTTGTGTAAGCCCAACACCCACAGTGAGTTAGGTAAATCTCTCTACCCGGCTCTATCCCAGACAGCACATGCATAAAAGGGTTCAGTCACTGTCAATATCCAGATTGGCTTCTGATCAGTTCTCCTTAAAGAAGAGCATCTTGCAGGCTGGGGCTGTGTTGCTTTCATCTTTAAATCTTTAATACCATCACTGAGCTGAATGTTAAAACAAGAGAGAAGAGGAAGCGAAGACAGAGGGGTGAAAGAAGGTGACAAATGAGAGGCATCGGGCTCAGCAAGGGTAAGAAGACAGTGACGATGAGCTTTTTCACAGGGAAAGAGGCAATGACAGCATAGTTGCTGCCAGGAGCCTGATACTCTGAACAATGACCCTATTCCTGTTTTAAAAAGCTTTACCTGCCTGCCCCTATTTGAGCTTCACAGATCCATAAGTCCATTCCATTATTTATATGTGCTGTATCCACTATGAACATCTATTGCCTCGGATTCTAAAATGCCACAAAATAGGGGCCTATGCATATGCATTTAATTATGAGAGGGTGGAGGTGTATGATCCGTTATGGATGGGGTGCTAAGTGCTCTTCTGGTCGTAACTGAACCCCAGTCAGTAAGGAGTACATCACAGTGTAGAGTTAACTTCAAGGACATGGTGCTACTTGATCCAGAAGCCTGGGTCCAAGGTACATCATTTCTCATTCAGCTCCCGAGAATGAATTACGGCGCAATTATAAAAAGTGACAATTTGGTTGAGGCGGGTCAGTGTGGTTATATTTAGCCCTTTAGAGCTGACACCAAGGCCTTCTCTGTAATGTAAGATTATGGTTAATTTATCAGTTCATCTTTTCCTGAGTATTTTTCCAGGTCAGATAACCATGGGTAGAGAGAATTATCCCATTAAAATGAGAGAAAAGTAGTTGTGGCCAAAGTAGCACAGAGAAGCATACAGATTGAGGGGGAGACGGTGTTTCTGCCATGAGCAGACTTTTTTTACTCTATTGTTAAAGCTGACTCACACTGTCACAGGGCAGGAGAACATGTCAGCGAAGACATGGAAGTCAGCTAAGCAGTTTTCAATCAGGGTTTGGCTGAGTTTCTATTAAGTCACACCATTTTTTATGCCAGTAGAAGTTTTTGAAGAAATAATAATTCATGGGGCGGGGGGAGAAACAGAATGTCTGTCATGAATAGCTATCATAGAAATGTGATTTTAAAATATCAGATATTATTTTTACCTAATCGGGAAAGATTAAAAAGTGATAGTATTCAATGTCTGCAAGGGCACAGGGAAACAAGTACTCTGTACCAGTGTTCTAGAAGCAATTTGGAAGATGAAAAAGCACATATGTATACACATACACAACATTTACTGATAAATCAGCCTGTCTCCTCCGTGGGCTTGAAACCCATCTGCAGTGATTTCAATAGGTATGGCCCCATAGGCTCCTGTGTTTGAATGCTTGGTACACAGGGAGTGACACCATTAAGGAGGTGTGACCTTGTTAGAACAGGTGTGGCCTTGTTGGAGGAAATGTGTCACTGTGGGGGTGGGCTTTGAGAACCTTGAAGGTTCTACCTTTAAGCTCCACCCAGGGTAGAACAGTCTTATCTTGGCTACCAGGATATAGAACTGTTGTTGGCTCTTTCTCTAGTACTGTGTCTGCCTGGATGCTGCCATGCTTCCTGCCATGATGATAATGGATTGAATCTCTGAAACTTTATGTTGTCCCATTATAACAGTTGCCTTGGTCATGCTATTTCTTTTCAGCAATATAACCCAAACTAAGACACCATCTTAAAATAAAGACAGACAAGATCCATTCCTGGTTATGATTAAACCTCTTGAGAAGGCTAGGCTAACTCCAAACTGGCAGAGAATGAGGCCTAAATCTCTGTTTCTAAGGACTGGGCTAGTCCAGGTGAGTCCAGGCCTCAAAAGCTGCCCTGCCACCTGGCCTGAGACAAGATCAGCATCAGTTTCCAGACTGTTCCCCGCCCCCCCAGCAAGTTTCCAGCCCCCACACCCTGGTAATGAAATATCCTGAGAGGTGGAGCAAAATAAAGGTCATCTACCCCCAGAATCCCCTAAATGCTTTAAATCAGGCCTGAGGCCTACAAGCTCACTTGGTTGTCTCTTTATCTTGGTAATGAAAGACCCCAGCATGCTGGACTTTTGCAGAACAAAAAACTCTTTGTGTTTACACACTATTTGAGTCAGGGGTATCATTCTTCAGGGAATCATAAACCCTTACACTCTGTTTCTAAGGACTGAGTTACGCCCCCACCTGTAACTTTAACTACAAATAGTTCTATACAAATTGTCCCTTGAAATGGCAACCATGATGTTGTTTCAAAAAGGTTGTTATGACCACCATTGCCATGACCACTTCATGATGATTACCTTGTTACAACCACCTTGGAACCATGTCTCTGTTTCAAAAGAGGCTGTAATGATCCACTTGTTACGTTCTGCTTCTGTAACCAACACCTATTTGTCTGCCAAATTCCTCATTTGGAAACCCTCTACTCACAATCTATAAAAGCCCTTATCTTGCCTACATCCAATGCTTGCTTAGGGGGAGGCAGCCCATGTACATAAATTCTAAAAGTTTGCTTTAGTTGCTTGTTTTAATTAACTTGGCTGTGATGATTTATGTCATGGTCTTTCTCCTCACATCTTTAAAATTAACAATATTTAGGCATGATAAATATATGTGTGAACTATAATGCCACATCATATGTACAAGAAGATCTTCAGGTGTGGAAATCAATATAGAACTGCTTGTAATTGTGTGTGTGTGTTCGTCAGGGGTGGGGTGTGGTGGGGAGTCAGGATTCTGAACGTTCAAAAAAAAGTCCTAAAATGATCAGAGACTGGAACTTAAGAAAACTAAACAGACCAGGACTGCAGCCTGGACAATAAGTTCCAGCAGTGTGTCTAACCCCCGAGAAGCTGTGAGTATGGTAGATGGTGATAAACACTCAGAAGATGTGATTACAATCAGGGGTCCCAGGCTACTCACAAAGGCTCTTAGGTGCAATTACTACAATAGCAACAGAGGCTTATGCCAGATGCTAATGCAGCCAGAAAAAATGATGGGACAAAGCCCTGGAACGCAAAGAATGCAGCTAGAGAGAGCTGGATGTGGAGAGAGAGTCCACGATAGCAGGGTCAGCTCAGTGTGGCCAGGGGGTTGGGGGGGGGAATTAACTTTGGGTGTCTGACAAGTAAAACTGTAAGAGAGTGAATGTATAAAGCTCCAAGCCCTTACTTAGCTCACCATAAATTGTTACAGTAGCCAGAGGAAGTTAACACAATGTTTTTACAATATGGGTAAAATGAGAATTGCCCTGGCAATAATATGAAACAATAGTTCTCTGACTGTTTAAACTAACCTATCAAAAATAAAAATAAAGCATCTTAGTGGACATAGTGAACATCTGTTTGAGATTATGACTAATGCTTTTATTATTTAAACTTTTTTACATTTTAATAAAGAGTCTTATTATCTGGTCTCATGCAGACTGTGTGTGTGTATTCAAGGGTGACACTGAGCTTCTGATCCTCCTGCCTCTACATCCCTACAGCTAATAAGATCACAGGGATGAGTCACCACACCTGACTTATGAGGTGGAGGAGATCAAACAGAGGAGGTTTTTTTTTTTTTTTTTTTAGTTTTTCAATACAGGGTCTCTCTGTGTAGCCCTGGCTGTCTTGGAACTCACTCTGTAGACCAGGCTGGCCTCGAACTCAGAAATCCACCTGCCACTGCCTCCCAAGTGATGGGATTAAAGGTGTGTGCCACCACTGCCCGGCAAACCCAGGAGTTCTTATACGATTACTAAGCACACTACCAACTCAGTGGCTCCAGTTCGTAAGTTAGTTACTTTGAATTGAAAAAAAAAAAAAAAGTTAAATTTCAGTTTCCAAAATCAACACATTTGGCAGCGTTGTATCTCATGACTGTGAAGGTCGGGCTGCTCAGAACGTGAGGCCGCTCTGAAGAGTTTACAAAATTAAGAAAGAACACACACACTCTCTCAAACATTTTCATAAGATGTGATTAATGGTTTTTGACACACGAAATAAGATGCACGTGTAAAAGCTCTACAAGCCTTGAAAGTAAATACTAAGCCTGCTTTTAAAAAGAAGTCATATTCTTATTCCCAGGAATTTTATAACATAAAAAAAGAAAGAAAAGAAACAAAAAATATCTCCGTCTTCCAGGCATAAATCCTTACCTGTCTGTGGCAATGGGGCAGATGGGTATTTTTGAAGCCAAATAGGTTATAAATCTCCACAGTGCTTTGTTTTATGTTGAATATATGCATTGGCTATTTCCAGAGTGGTGTATCCCTGCATTTCTGCAAACTGTTTTGAATTCTAAGCCTGCTTCCCCACATTACATACTTTCTTTTTTCACTGCTTAGAAATGGAAGAAAGCCACTAAGAAAAGTATCTGGGAGAGTCCAAGCAAAACCTGGTGGTCCTCACTGATGCAAAACCTGGTGGTCCTCACTGATGC
>JADRCD010218241.1:0-15836 GCA_019843815.1 Montemys delectorum | reverse complement strand
ACCTGGTGGTCCTCACTGATGCAAAACCTGGTGGTCCTCACTGATGCTACTGACATTAAGCATGCTTGCTACCTTCAGACTTTCCTGCCTTTCATTACGGAGGCCGTGATGAAAGGGACAGCACGGATTTTGGGTGCCAAGAGTATAAATGTTTTTTTGAGCAGATACATTGTCCCAGATTCTATAAAAGACTCATAAGCAGCAGCACAGTGATCACAACATGGTTTCTGAAGAGACCGTTAGTTAATGACAGCTATGGCAAGAGTCACTAAAAGCAACCAATAAGATAAGTGAACGAAGGATGAATACTTAATTACTGAAAAATAAGGATTGTCCCCACTAGTGGCCCTTAGGAGATCAAGTACATTCAAAGCTACAAAGAACGCTAATAATATATCAAGGAAAAAAAAAAAGTAGAAAACCTAAGGTGACATGTGACGAGAAAGCTGAAGAAAAAAATGCTACTTAAAGTAACAGGAAAATGGGGGGAGGGGAACACTTTTTGTTGTATATAAAATGATCAAAAAGAACAAAACAAGCCATTGATTGGCTGGTTGGTTGATTAGTTGGCTTTTTTGAGACAAAGTTTTTCTGTGTAGTTCTGGCTGTCCTGGGACTTACTCTGTAGACCAGGCTGGCCTTGAATTCAGAGAGCTCCACCTACTTCTTCCTCTCAAAAAAAATAAGATAGTCTCTCTGCTCTCACCAGGGGGTAGCTATTATTTCATGTGTGAATGAACACAGTTCCCTTCCTTCTCCCCAGACTCCCTGATACCATGTGAAACTGTTCCTTCCAACCTGTCCAGCCCCTACATCTGCCTGTGGTCCTATCATTTACCCAGGAAACAACATTCGACTGCTTGCTACTGCTCCCCAGTAGCGTTTCTCCCAGGGTGATTTCTATCTCCCATCACTAACTCACATCAGGCTAAGGAAGCAATGCAAACTTAGGGCTTTTCTCTACACCAAATGATTCATGAGTTTTGAGAATGGAGCTCAGATCTGCATCACACCAAAATGTCAAGTGAATTCTGTACAGTTTGGAAGGGATGTCTCCAGAAAATTAAGATCAATTCTGAAGGACATTTTATTACAACGTCCATCATTATCTTTCCTGCCTTGTCCCTGGTCGTGGGTCTTTTTGTGGTTTAGGCTTCAGTAATAAAATGTGCACTTGTCAGAAATACCACATTACTTTTGGATCCCCAGACACAATAAACCCTGCCATACATTTTGGACATCCTGTTCCTTGTTTCTAGAATTTCCATCCCCTCTGCCTGGGAAACTTCCGTTCATCTTTCAAGTGTGAGCTAGAAGGTCGCCCTCCAGCAAAGTTTGCTTGACTTTCTCCTGCACACATAAGTAGTTCTCCTGCAGGCTCCCCGATGAATTTATGCATTGCATGCCTCTTGTATAGCAATCATTCTTCTGCAGCAAGATGATGTGTTTACAGGCCTAATTCCCCACTAGGCTTTGAGCTCTCCAAGTGCAAGGACAGATTCTGTTCGTCTGTATGCCTCAAGTACAAAGTGGACACTCAGGATGAATGGATGTACACATTATTTTCTAAGGTTCAGGGAAAGGAAAAAAAAAAAACCAAACCTGTTAATTTTCTATTTCTCCATCTGTTACATACAAGGCATAAAGGGACACTTCCAAACCCATGGTGTCTTTTGTCAACTGGATGAATGGTTTGTCTTTCTTTCATTAAAAAAAAAAAATTATCTTTCTTTTTTAAAATAACAGGACGAGCTGGAGAGATGGCTCAGTGGTTAAGAGCACTGACTGCTCTTCCGAAGGTCCTGAGTTCAAATCCCAGCAACCACCTGGTGGCTCACAACCATCCCTAATGAGATCGGATGCCCTCTTTTGGTGTGTATGAAGACAGCTACAGTGTACTTACATATAATAAATAAATAAATCTTTGAAAGAAAAGAAATAACACTTAGGAAAAAATGTGTTTTATGGGTACTTAGAGCCCTGGTGCTTGAGTAAGCCAAAAGAGGGTGTCTGATACCTGGGAACTGGAGTTGCAGATGATGTGAGCCACCACATAAACTGAATCAAATCTGGGCCCTTTGAAAGAGTAGCCAATGCTCTTAACCATTGAGCCATCTCTCTATCCCTATTTTTATTTATTTGTTTATGTGCCTGAATGTTTACACATGCATCACAGGCATGCAGTACCTATGGAATCCAGAAGAGAGCATTGGATATCCTGAAACTAGAGTTACAGATGGTGTGAGATACTTTGTGGATGCAGGGAATCAAACCCAGGACCTCTGCGAAAGCAGGAAATGCTCTTTACCCCTGAGTCATCGCTCCAGCCCCTGGATAATTGTCTTTGAAGCACTGTCATTATAGATAGTCTTCATAACTAGTAACAACAATGCTAATACAAATTTAATTCTGTAACACGTGGGTAGATATTAATGGTTTATTTTTAAAAATGAATTCCAAGCTCCTATTAGCTTTCAACTCTCCTCTACGATAAGAATGGCTGAAATGTAGTTTGATTTCATCTCCTGAAAGAATGGAGCTTGGGCAGGGTGACCTTTTTCCGAGGTTGGAAACTCAATCTTGCTGGGAACACAATCATCATACACAACTCCAAAAGAGAACAGATGAGAATTCAAGGTGCCACCTCAAAGCCCAGACCTTCTGACTCACATGGGTCAGTTTCCATTATAAATTCTTCCACCCTATTTGAGAGAAGCTGCAAAGCCAGGCAGACTAGTTGCCTGACCTGAGTGTGTTCTGGCACACAGCCACTCCCATGGGCATCCTCTCCTGACACACTATCTCCTCCAGCAAACGACCATTCCTGTATCATCTTTTTCTGATTCTAAAATTAGCCATCTCTACCTAAAGTTTTAACAATGAAGTAATATGTTAGCTGGGCAGTGGTGGCACATGCCTTTAATCCCAGCACTTGGGAGGCAGAGGCAGGCAGATTTCTGAGTTTGAGGCCAGCCTGGTCTGCAGGACAGCCAGGGCTATGCAGAGAAACCCTGTCTTGAAAAAAAACAAACCAAAAAAAAAAAAAAAAAAAAAAAAAAGTAATGTTTTAGTTGATTATGTTGAAGAGGTGAACCAGACCCTGGGGTTACACTTTAGAATTGGAAGTTTGAGAGTCAAATATAAGCTGTTGGTGATGGGGAAAGTCCACTCATGACTGCAGAGTCTGAATTTGGTGAGAGATGCTTCAGAATCCACAGGCAAGCCTCCCAACAGGTGGGGTGGTCTACACCCCATCTCCCTGCCCTCTTCTCTGGAGCAAAGGCATGAAGATGCAGAGCATAGAGGATGCTCATCGCCGATATAGACACTGTTTTCTTTTTCTTTTTCTCCATCATCAAAGGTAGAGGACCTATTTACTAACTATGTAGTCACTCCAACAAATAGCCCTTGGGAAGTGAAGTGCAGCATGGTGATCTGCTTCATGAAAAATCCAATAGAAAAGGAGTGTGCTATAGTTACAACAGTAATATCGAGTCCACATAGGAAAAGAACTGCGGGATTCACAGACAACTCGAAATTTTAATTATTTTATTCTTGATACAGTTTTTATGGATCTTAAAACATTTTAAAGAAGTAGTAGCCAGACAGTGGTGGTGCATGCCTTTAATCCCAGCACTTGGGAGGCAGAAGCAGGCGGATTTCTGAGGCCAGTCTGGTCTACAGAGTGAGTTCGAGGACAGCCAGGGCTACACAGAGAAACCCTGTCTCGAAAAACTAAAACCAAAACAAAACAAAAAAACAAACAAAAAGAAGTTGTTTCCTAGCCAAGCATGGTGGCACATGCCTTTAATAGTGGCATTCCAGAAGCAGAGATAGGTGGATCTCAGGTGTAAATTTGGTCTACTTAGTAAGTTCCAGGACATCCATAGCTACAATAGTTAGACTCTGCTTCCAAAAGAAAAAAAAAGTTTGTTTTTTTTTTTTTTTTGCTTGGTGTGGGTGTGGGTGTGTGTGTGTGTGTATGTGTGTGTTTAGCAAGTGATGTCATCAGTCAGCCTGAATATCAACTCATCTTTCTTGAAGCAGCTCCAACTACTTTCCAATAATATTGCTTGATGAATAAAACCCACAGAAAAGTAAGCAGGCCCAGGCTCCCTCCAGGTATGTAGGCAACTTTCATCTGTTCAAAAAGCTAAGCTTTAATTAAAAGATAATCATCATTTACAACTTTGAATGGCATCAGATACTACTGTCACAGTCCCTTCTGTTCATTTCAAATAATAATTTCATTTATTTACACTAATAAGTGTCTAGTAGCTCCAAAAACACCACTGTAGAATACCTGCCTTCAAAAGATCCACCCAGTAATTCTGACACAGAAATGGCCCTAACCGGCTATGGTGAGCTGCCAGGGATCTGCAGGACACTGTATTAGTTAGTCCGTGTTCTGCTGCTGTAACAAAACACACAAGGATAGACACTTTATGAAGGAAAGGGGTTTGGTTGGCTCACTGTTCTGGAGGCTGCAGAGCATGGCATTAGCTTCTGTCAGTTCTCATGATATAATCCTTCTACATCACAACATCACCCAGGTATCACACAAGGAAGATGTGCAAGAGATGAAACACCAGATCAGACAGGGCTTGCTCTCACCATGATGCATCCTCACATGCAGGAATGTGAGAACAATAGTATACACTTGCTGGCGGCCTCTGAGGGATCCCCACATCTCTTAGCATCATCACTATAAAGCCCAAGTTTCCAACATGTGACTTTTTGGGGACAGACTCAAGCCAAAGCTCTGTCTACCTAAAAGGAGGTACTACTCATTTTAGTTTTACTAGAGGGCAAGGCCAGGTGTGTGTAACAGAGACCTGGCCCAGCCCCAAATCAGAAAGTCTCTCAGGTGTTCTTCAGAGAGAAGTGACAGGAACTCTGGGTGGACCGGATCACCATCCATCTGGATGTCACCAGTGGGTTTCACCCATCACTTCATATATAAATATGCAATTAAGGACAGTTTTGAGAAGGGTCAAAGTGGCATTGTATAAATGTAAGCAACACCATAAATTCCTGAATATTTTTAATGTGATATACTCAAGGGAGGTAAACATATAAAAAAGTAGAAACAATGAAAAGATGAATAGAAAGAGTACACAGCCAAAAACAAAATAGAAAAAGGACAACCTTTTTCTATTTTAAAAAAGTTTTAACCTTTTTCTCCTTAAAAAATAATTTTAGGGTTGGAGAGATAGCTTCGTGGTTAAGAGCAGTGACTGCTCTTCCAGAGGTCCTGAGTTTCAATTCTCAGCAACCACGTAATGGCTCACAACCATCTGTAATGGGATCCAATGCCCTCTTCTGGTGTGCCTGAAGAGAGCCACAGTATACTCGTATACATAAAATAAATAAATAAATTTTTTATAAAAATTAATTTTAATTCCATGTGTACAGGAGTCTTTATGTGGGCTTGTGCAAGTGAGTGAAGACACCCTCAGAGGCCAGAAGAAGGTGTCAGTTCCCCTGGAGCTGCAGTGGCTGTCAGCTATCTGGCATGGATGCTGGAAACCAAACCTACAGGAGCTTCTACAAGAGCATTGTGGGTTTGTAACCACTGAACCATCTCTACAATCCCAACAAAATGCTAGTAACTGTGCACTAAGCATCAGAAGACCATGTCAGTCCCGAGGCCTTGCTAACATCTCTCCTCTCACACCACAGGTACCTGGGGACAACCAGGGCTCAGTGCCTTGAGTGAGGAGGCAAACTTAGTCTCTGAATCTCAGAGCAACATTTTGCTGCTACTCAAAGAAATCTGAACCTTTTTTTAAATTAAATTTTATTTTTTGTCCAAAGGATCAACACTTCAGGGTACTTTGTAAAACGTTATCTTTCCCAATTGACATATAGTCACTTTATCAGATTTCAAAAACTTCTCGAATGCATTTCCATGCGAGAGTCTCCAAGTCCAGCTCAGTAACTTTTGAGGAAGCCTCCCAGCGAGATAGAGGCTGAGAAGCTAGAGAGGTAGTTCAGCAAGGAGCACTTGCTGGTCTTGAGAGGATGCAGGTTCAGTTTCCAGCACCCACATGGTATCTCACAGCCATCCACATGGGGTCTCACAGCCATCCACATGGTATCTCACAGCCATACCCATGGTGTCTCACAACTATCCACACGGTGTCTCATAACCATCCACACGGTGTCTCACAGCCATCCACATGGTCTCACAGCCATACCCATGGTGTCTCACAGCCATACACATGGTGTCTCACAACCATACACATGGCGTCTCACAACCATACACATGGTGTCTCACAACCATCCTTACATATATGTGCGGTACACCTAAAATACAGTCAGAGGAAACACACACATAAAAACAGTTATTTTTAAGAAATAAAATAAATGTGGCCAGTCACATTTATCATCAACTGAGATGAAGTGATACAGAATGGCCATATGGCTCTTGAAATTTAAATGTGAAACTGACATAATAAACAGAAAAACAGATTTAAAAAAAACAAAACAAAAACTTTGATAGCTTCTAAGGGCCTATGCAATTGTTTTAAAAGAGGTCAGTCTTTTATTTCTATGATTGAAGAGAATAAGTGTGAATAAAAATCTAGCCACCACCCATACATTTTTAGCTTATAAAACAATACTAATTCTGGCCACACTGAATCCTCCAGCGAGTTGTCAACAATCAGCACATCAGCAATCTCAATTTTACTTTCTATGCCTCTGCAGCAGGGCTGACTGGAGCAAGAACTGAACTACAAAGGCAAAACTCTTACCTAGTTTCACATGTATGCAGTCTCCAAATATCCTGGCACTGATCAAAGATTTTTTTTAATTGATAAAAGTAAGGCATGAAAAAATATTTTAAATAGAGATTTAATAAATAGAGCCTAGAAATCTCTTTCATCTTAACCAAAGTCATCTATCATGTCAATTTATTTATAAAACATGTTTGCCCCCTTGGTTGAAAAAATTGGTTTAGTGTTTTTTATTATATGTTTGGGAAGTCCCTGGAAAAACTTATTAAAAACTGAATTTCTTTTTTCAAGGAAACTGACTCTAGAAGGCTAGTAAGGAAAATAAACAACGCTTCACCATGTGAAACAAGATGTTCTCAGGACTAGAGCTGTGTGCTTATGGGGAGAGAGGTAAGGCATCCATTCCCATATAGCACAGTCTCTGAAACCTGCTGCCCAATTGCTGACATCCATTCTGGGCTGCCACATATTTCCACTGAAACAGTAAGACCTCCAACTGATCAGTGATAAACAGGTCTCCCACATGCTCACCAACATTTCCAGGTCTGACATTTCCAGAGTTGACTTCCTACAAGGACAATAAGGAGCAGGGAGCTCTGTGGAGAGGCAGATGCAGTACAGAAATGCTCCAGAGAACCTGAGTGAAGGTACAGCGTGGGGCCATTTAAAAACATGGAGGTCCTACAATTCCAACCTCTGGCAGTCTCTCTTGACAATGCTGTCAGACAGATCACAGTACGCCAGCATCCTGCATCAAACAGGTTTTCTTGCTCCTCACAAAGCATGCTATATTTAATATTTTTGCTTTGTATCTCAGCAGTCCTCACACAAACTTAGAAGTCTGCAGAGATGTAAGATGAAAACTGTTTGCAAATGTAACACTTCTGTGGATGTTAATGTCTCTTTATGCTTGAGGAACTGGTGTGAAGAGAGGTGGTGTTGGATTGTAGCATGGTGAAGGACGCAGATGCTAAAGCTCCTGCTTGGGTTCTTGACGACAGACTGACAGTGGCAAAACACAAGAGTCCAGTGACCTTGGGGAAGTTGTTTAACCCCTAAGGATCCAACTTTCCTGTTCTAAAAATTAGGAATGATAGTACTTACCTCATACACTGCAACTAGGTTATGTTACTAGATTAACCATTTAGAATAGTGCTTAATGTTCTAGAAACAGGAGTCATAAGACACCTAGTAGACCAAAGGGTTCTAGAAGGGATTACTAGCAAAGATAGGTCAATGCGGTGATTTGAATAAGAATGATCCCCATTGGGTCCTATATTTGAATGTGTGTTCAGGAGATGCTAGAACTGTTTGGGAAGGATCAGGAGGTGTGGCCTTGTTAGAGGAGATGAGTTACTAGGGATTGGGCTTTAATGATTCAACCTCACTCCCTGGCCCCAGTAAGCTACTGCCTCTCCTGCTTCTCCTGGTTACTATTTTCAAATAATGATGTAAGCACTTAGCTACCACTCAGCACCATGACTGCCTGCCTGGTACCATGCTCCTCTCACTACAACGGTCACAGACTCTAGCCCTCTGGAAGCATACGCCTCAATGAACTCTTTCTTCGGTAAGCTGCCTGGTCATGGTGTTTTATCGGGGGGGGGGGGGGGGGGGGGGGGGAAGGGAAGCCTAGTAGGAGCTGTCTTGAAGGAACTAGGTAGACTATCAATTTCACATCCTAGACCAACATCTTTAACTATCCTCCATCCTCCTCGTTATTCTCCTCCGGAGAAATACAGAGGTGACCCCCCAAGGCAAAGGACAAGCTCTTCAATAACTAGAAAGGTCAGGTCAGGGCTATTTAGTATCTTGTCCTTGCCCAGAAAAAAAATACTACAGTCACTTCCTTCTAGTGGCCGAAGTAAACAATTACATCGCCACCAACCTACTAATGCTTGAGATTTGTTGTAATAGAAATGCTCAAGAGGATGGAAAATTTAAATGAAAGTCAATGTTAAGCCAGTAGGCGCGAGGCAAAGAGAAACAAAGCACAGGGTTTTTGAAAAATAAAGCAGTATAAAACATGTCCGCAGTGCCCTGTATTATGAACCTCAGCGTCCCAGAAAGAACAACCTTAATTAAATGCAACCTCATTGTAAGTTCTTAATACTTAACTTCAGTGTCCTCCAAGCACAGGCAAGTAATCCACATGATAAATAGCTTTTTGCTTCCCTAAGTTTTTGTAATGGATGAGGCTCATTAGTTTACATAATCATCCCTAAAACTAGGACAGCGCGCCTACTGTCACTCCGTAGTGAAATATTAATCCTACCAAGCCAAATATTTGACATGATCTGCTGGGCTTGAGCTTTTTCCTTAAACCATTAACTTCTTAGAGGTATGAGGTGGCAAACAAGAAAGGGAGGGAGGGGAGGGAGGGAGGGAAGGAGGGAAGGAGGATGAAGGAAAGAAGGAAGGAAGGAAGGAGGGAAGGAAGGAAGGAAGGAAGGAAAAAACTCATTTTTCACTACAGTTTTATTTTCTAAGAAATATATTACAAAGCAAGTTGGGTTTTCTTTAAGAGTTTTGAAATTGTTTTTTTAGCAGTTATGTCCAGACCCATTTCAGCTGCCCCAGTGTCTGGCTCCTCTAGAAGGTTCTGATTTGAAAAGCATATTGTACCTGACTCATCAGGGTGCATGATATTCAAGGAAAGAAGAAGGAAGGTCCACCAGATTCACTGTAAGAGTGTGACTCACTGCCCTCTCACAAAATCACCCACGGGCAAACACGCCACCTCCAAGATGAGGAAGATCTTGGTTCTCTTGCTTCTCTCACATAAACTTCATACAAACAAATATGCACCTTTTACTTTTAAAAATGGCAACCCCCCAAATTTCTGACCTAAAATGGAGAATATCTTATTTTCTCGTGCTATTTAACATGCTATGACCCTGAAGAAACATGTTCTCTCACACAGTGACATGAGAGATATAACAATTTCATAACATTCCATGCTCATTTAAGACACCGTGAGATGCGTAAGTGTACATATGCATAGGCAGATTTTGCTGGAAAAAAAGTATAGACTATTGGAAGTTTTAGACAATATTTATTTGATGTGGTGACAATTCACCTTAGGGATGATGATCTTTTAGCATTCGCACCCAGAGCAGAAATATTAAATGGGAAAAGCTGGCTGATCTTCAACATCATACTTTTCCTTCAGCAATAACGATCAATTATGTACCCATTTAAAGCCCAAGGTTCTCTATTGCCTGCAGCATAAAGCCCCTGCCCAGTCTGTTTCCCTCTCTAGCCGGAGCTAGAAGTACTTCATCTTCATACCAGATGCTCCCAAGGGCACTGGCTTCCTAGGCTGTGCCCACAGCTGTGCTCACATCTGTCCCTGACCTGCCCTCTGCTTCCCCTCCAGTATCTCGTCTCTCCCTCATCAGCAACTTTCACCCTTCTCCATTCTGTGGAAACCGAATCAGACAGAATTCATTCTCTTTCTCTCCTGGTCTGTTATTATATTAGAGCTAACTGCTTTCCTGTTTGTCTTCCTTGAGGGAAGGTCATGGGCGACCTGGGCTCTACTGTTGGGTCATTATTGACAATCAATATGTGTTGGTAAGAGGAATAAGCAGTTCAACAGTGTATGTCTAACATGTAGGTGACTTCAAATCTTCTTCAGAAGTAGGGAGGATACAGATAATAAAGGAGGCTGAGGCTTTCACAGCTGCTGTATACCCTATTGGAGTCTTTGCTTCCAAGCTTAAACTCACAGGGGACATTTTTTTCTACCTCAATGATATAGGAAAAGTGGCTTCACATTTGGAAACCGATTCTGCCTTTGTTCTGCCATCTCCCAATCTCTTACTACACACATTATTGTCTCAGCTCTCCACATCTTGACCAAGTTGGGCCTGCTCTCTTGCCTATTCTAAAGGACCCTTACAACTGCATAAACATACCGAGAGCAATTATAAGAAGGCAAAGAAATAGGCTGCAAAACTATTCCAGGCCTACCACTCACCTAAGGCTAGCATAGAAGACTAACCTGGTTTGGTAACTGGGAAAGGAAAGCATGCACAAGACACACTTCAGGGATCCTCAATGGACAAGAGCACTTCGATTTTCCCAGGGGGGCATATCGGCATCCCTCTAAGATGCTGATATCATGAGGATCACCGCCCTGCTGATAGAAGCCTTTCTTTCTCTTAGAGTTTTGTTTTGTTTTGTTTTTTGTTTTTTGTTTTTGTTTTGTTTTGTTTTTTTTTTTTTTTTTTTTTTTTTACCATTCCCTTCTTAACTCTGCCCTTTAAAATATCCCTGAATGTAGAAAACTTTGCAGACAGGCATCAGTCAGCCTTTAGTGGCACTATTCGGAGTTCTCTGGCACTCCACTCATGTTCAACTCCATCTTCATTTGGCTTTAAATCCACTTGCCTGGTCCTCCTCCTACCCCTAGTATCTAGGTCTTTTCCAGCTCCATGCGTGGTGTGTCTATATGCAGAGACTAAGAATCTGTCCTGTGGCCATGTCATTCAACCCCCGAGCTAGGAGTTTCAACTCTACTTCTCCAGCCCTAACTTTTCCCAGGATCCCCAAACCGGCCAACACCATCCCCCACTAAAGCTGCTAATTAACACCAACAAAAACATACCTCAGTTTCCTATCTTCTAGAACTCTAGCCTTGTTCTTTTCCTCAGTGCCTCTTCACAAGCAGGCGAGTCCTTCGCATATTTAGAATACAGCCTGACTTGTCCTGCATCTCCCATTTCATCTAATCAGTGTGAATTCTCACCAACACTGTTTCCCTAACTCATCTCATCCTCTATACGGCAGGTGGAGGAAACTTTCCAAAGGCAAAGCAGAGAGCATCATTCCCTACATTAGAAAGTCAGGCACTTCCTACCAAACTTAAGGGAAAACTTAACTGGCTTCCTCAGACTTAGAACCTGGCCCTCAGGTCCTTCTGCCTCACCCTCCCAGGAAGCTGCACCTTCAGCATCCTTCTCTGGCTTGCGTGTAGCATGCAGCTCTCTGGTAGTCTTCTCATCATTCAGTTCTAGCTCACACGCTTCTCTTTCTCAGAAACCGAAATCTCTCTATCTGCTGTATTTTTCCTCGTATCAGTTGTCTCTAATATATTTATGGTACATCATGAACCTCAGTCTCTGGACCCAGTTTCATAGGAGCAGAGACTTTCTCTATTCCATTTGTTACAGGATCCTTGGTTACTAGTAGATCCTTATGATCACTTCTTGAAATGAAGGTTGTATGACTGTCAGACTACATGCACAGCTGAAGATGAAGATGTATGATCCAGGACTCCTCTCCTACTTCTTTGTGATATATATATATGCATATATATATCTCACACATATACAAACAAACATATATATGAACATGTAAACATATGCATGAACAAACAGTATATGTACATATAAAAAAATATATATATATATACATTTGAATTATATTTTACACTATCACTTCCATTAGCTGATATAGGAGATACCTTCGTATTTCCCTGGGATTTCCATCTTGCATAATATTTCATAGTAGGCAGGCAATAAAAATATTCCATCTGCCAAAGAATCACAATATGATGCAAGAGAAGTATTAGAAGGCCTCCCTGCCCTTTTCATTGGCGTTATAACAACTACACACTCATCATCATCTCTGTACCTGACATTACTCCTTTGGTACACTGGTACAAAAATTGGAGCACAAGGGCTGATGAGATGGCTGGGAAGGGGAAGGCACATGCCACCAAGTCTCATAACCAGAGTTCAATCTCAGGGACACACAAGACAGAGAAAGCTGACTTATACAAGTTGGTCTCTCTGTCTCTCTGTCTCTGTCTCTGTCTCTGTCTCTGTCTCTCTCTCTCTCTCTCACACACACACAAGAAAGAGGACTCTGAGGGACTCTGTAAATGGACCCAAGCCTCTTAGAATAAATACTAAAGCAGCAAGTAACAAAACTACAGATGTGGAAGAAATAGGATGATGGTGGGATGCGCTAAAGCCAGGTGATGCTGCATCTTTGCACTAAGTGCCTATGTGCCCCTAGTGGTACCATCATGGGCCAAAAGAAAGGCCAAAGGTGATGCTAAAGGAGATAAAGTCAAGACATAGGAGAAGATACACACAAGTCTGAAGGTTTGTCTGCTAACTGCGCTCCCCCAAAGCCAAAGCTCAGGCCTAAGGAGGGAGAGAAAAGTACCCAAGAGGAAATGGGAAAACAGATGCCTCGAGGACATAACAACCCTGTAGAAAACAGTGGGCTAAGGCCATGGCTCAGCAGCTAAGAGCTCTGGCTGTTCTTCTGATGACACAGGTTCAATTCCCAGCTCTAACCTGGTGGCTCTCATGGTGGTCTGTAATTCTGGTTCCAGAAGAAACACTGTCCTCATCTTCATCGATGCTTTCTACATGTGGTGCGCAGACATGCACACAGGCAAAACGGGTATATATATATAAAACAAGAATAAATTTAAAAAGAAAGAGGTGATTCCAGAAAGAGCAGGCACAGGGAACTGAAGATACTCAAGGCAGCCTGTGTGCTTTTGATAACTGTAGATATCTGGGGTATGTAGAGTTTGGAATACCAATTTTAATTGAGTTTTACAAAAATAAAGAATTTTGTTTACATTCTTTAAATCTACATTGTTAGCATACAAGATACATCAGTGTTCTTTAGGGAAGAAACATATCTCACTAAAAGAATGTCTCCTGGGGATGTAGAGATGGCTCAGCAGTTAAGAGCACTGGCTGCTCTTCCAGAGGATCTGGGTTCAATTCCAAGCAACCACATGGCAGCTCACACTGTCTATTAACTCCAACTCTCAGGAAGCCCACATCCTTATACTTCACATAGATATACATGCAGGCAAGTACCAATGCATATAGGGTAAAAATAATTAATTAAAAAAAAAAAAGAATGTCTCCCAAGTGGGATTGATATGAGAAAAAACCCTTATAGTTTGGAGATCCTTCATGATTTCTAGGGAATCCCTTGGTGTTGACATACAAGGTCGTCCTGGTAGAAATGCCTCATGTGTGAAAAAACTCAAGTGTCTCTTTCACGTCATCTTCCTCCTCTGCCATCAACACAGACTTTCCTCCCTGAAAACTCTAGAGACCTTCTGGGACTCATCCCTCTAAGCCTGATTTTGCCAGTATATAAGGTGACCTGGTCTTTGCAGGGACATTCCTGAGATGGTATCCCTCAAAAGAGCAGCGGTTTCTTTTCTGAAAGGCTGAGGCTCTTCAAACTGACTGTTCTGCCATTGTCATCCCACTTCTTGAAAGGCGGGGGTCAGCTTGTAAAAAGCTGTTAAAAGACATTCTCAATGCGACATATTGGCTCTCGCTCTTAAACATTCCTCGTAACAAACCATGGCACAGAGATATCTGTTGAAGTAATCTTGTGGGTTTTTTTCTGCCCCTCTCTAGCTCATATAGCTCCTGAATAAAAGACACAGAAACCTGGTATTTTTATTAAGAAGTTGTAAGTCTAGACTAGGCAGGTTCTGAACTATTCTGATCTACATCCCAGCCAAAGGCTTAGTGTTACTTGCTGTTTGAGTCTCCCCCTGCTTGCTCTGTTCCATGTGAGTCCTCAGGATGAGCTTCTCTTGGACATGTGCTCTTGGTCTATCCTGCCTCATGGTGACTTTCTCTTCCTCCTCTTCCTTTTCCCCTGTGGTCCCCTTGAGATTCCTCACTTGGTCGAAATAAATTCTGCCTTCCTATCCTCTCTGCCTAGTCATAGGGTTCAGCTCTTATTAGCCAATCAGGGATTATTGGGGGGGCATTCTTTAGAGCATATTGGTTGATACCCAACCCCAAGATCAGGGTGCAGTCTGCATAGGGGCACAGAACTCAGCTGAATACAAGCATACAAGACTAACCCCAATAGATATCACTGGGCTTTACAGTAGCTAGGTCATACAAGAAGGACCTGTGGAAGTTAATGACTGGCTGCCCATGTCCTGTCTGAAAAAAAATGATACATATGACAAGTACCTTTAAGAAACCTGAATATGCCTCTGGTGGTGGCACAGGAGGCAGAAGCTGGAGGATCTCTGAGTTTGAGGCCAGCCGGATCTACAAAGTGAGTTAGTTCCAGAACAGCTAAAGCTTGAAAAACAAAAACAAAAACAAAGAAACCTAGATTACAGATTGTCTCAGAAAAAAAAGAAATGTTTCTTACAAAGGGAAGATTATTCAAAAGGTCAGAGTGAGGGGGTCTGGATTGCTGAGTAACCTTCAATTCACCTCTAATACAGCCTCTTAAATTGCAGCTTCTGCCAAAGGCAGAATAAGGTCCAGTCACATATGTCTAGGTGTAAGCATGAAGAAAAAGGACCTCAGAGACGAGTGACTGACATTAACTAACACCTCTCAGGCAGCAGCTACACCTTGGGTTGTTACCAGGGAGCTTATCCACAAGATATAAACCACCGCTGTTTACTTCCAAAGCTGTTTACTGAAGATGCTACATGTAGGTGTGTAGAATACATGACAAATTGATTGGTAACTGAAGAAATGGACCACTGAACTGGGTCTCCTTCTCCTGCAATGACACCAGTCTGATGGTCAAAGCAAAACTTATCACTGAGAACATTAAAGAAAAAAATACTATATAAATGTTATGTGCTCAAACAAAAGCCACAGATCTCTGATGGATGGGGCAGCATTCCGAAATTCACATTTTCCTGTACTTTAGAAAGGCATTAAAATGAAATCTAAGTAGACGGAGAGCTTGGCGCACTCGGACCAATTAATCGCCCGTAAAAGGCACAGGGCTCCAACAGTGGTGGTAGGCAGGCAACCTCCTTTGAACAAACTGCAGATCGCCACTTTAATGACGGAGAAAATATGAGCTAAGGTAACGGCAGTCAAATCAGTTCCTATAGGAGGCAAAGCACGTTAACTGATGTGATGATATCTGCCACCAAAATACCAGCCAGGGAGAGCAAGAGGCTGTCAAGGAAAGACGCCGCTGCCATGCCAAGGCAGTCCAGGGACAGGCTTCACTGCAATATGACAGTCTCAAGGGGAGCACAGGTTTTCTTTCTAAATGTCAGCTCTTTAAGTGATTTTTATTGATGTCTTTTTTTTTTTTTTTTTTTTT
>JADRCD010218240.1:3866-26601 GCA_019843815.1 Montemys delectorum | reverse complement strand
ATGGAGCCTAGGTCTTTCCACAGGCTAGGGGAGGGTTCTACCAAGGGGGCTCTGTTCTCAGTCCATCGAAGGCATTTTACAAGTCCGTTATTCAAATTCCACCAATGATAGAACCTCTCAAACACCAAAGGGTCAAGAGCATGATTTTAAAACGAAGGCCAGCACTCTTGGGTGAAGCTAACTTTGCCAATACTCCAACAGATTTTTCTCCTTTCATCAGAATCCCCTGATTTTTCCAGCTTCCCCCACAGTTCCTCTGATGGGCCTCAGACAGCAGACACTGCAGAGGAAGGGGTACTGAGGCTCAGAGAGGGCAAGAGTCTTCTCTCGGTTACACAGCAAGGTGAGTAAACCTTCCCTCTTTCCTGCTGCCCCAAGCCCTTCCACCCCCTAATGCAGCCTCCTCTCTCCTCATAGGCATCTCTGCTGCTTGCTGTAGCTTACCAGAGGGCAAGACTCGGTAGCCGCTGCCCCTTGCTCCCAGCTGAGTGCCTGCCTTGCTCCAGGACACAGCTGGGGCTGGTGACCCTGTGCTGTGGCACGTGAGGACCACAGGTGCCATCCTGGTCACCGTGAAATGTGTCTGGTCGTCCGCAATGGTGGGGGGCACTAGAATACAAGACAAGTTCCTGCTGAGGTGCAGCAGGGACAGATAGCCGCAGGACTTTGGGGACAGACCTATCAAGAGGGGAGGCTAGGACATGAGGTGGCGTGAGGGGGTGACAGCAGAGACAGAAGCTGTGGGGACGGCAAAGTCATACTGCACACTCAGCAGATATTTTGGGGCACAGAGATAGTCATGAATAGCTTTCTGTAGAGATGTTGGCCTGGTGACTTTTTGAGAAGGCCTCTGGGAGAGGTGACACAGAATTGAAATCTGGAGGGAAAGTAGGTGTTGGCTGGGTGAAGGAATCATTTCTGGCAGAAGGGACAGCTTGTGAAGAGATCCTGAGGCAAGCAGAGGCATAGCTGGCCCCAGGGTAAGCCGTGGGGCAAGCTGAACCTGGGTGGCACCTGTGGGGCTGGACCACACAGGACCTTGCAGGTCCAGCTGAGACATTAGTCAGCCTTGAGGGCCTAGGCAGCTGAGGAAGGAGCAGATCTGGGGTGAGGATGTTGTAAATTAGATGATGCCTGAGTGGTGGGAATAAGACCCAGGAGAGCTTCCTGCAGGAGGTGTCCTAAGATGCACAGAAGTCTTGGGGTGAAGCCAGCACAAGTCCCTGCTATCAGGAGAGCGTCCAGGAGGGAGGGTGTCATACCCACATTCCCCACCTCTGCCAGGACTCACCATGGACGGTCACCTGGTAGCGCCTGCGGGACTCGCCCACCTCATTGCTCACGACACACTCAAACTGGGCTGAGTCCTGAGGGTTGGGAGCTGTGAGGAACAGGGCGTTGGAAGGCAGGAGCCTGGGATGGACATAGGGATGGCTGAAGTGAGGGGCCTGGGGTGAGCCAAAGCGGTCTCCCCACTCCAGGCCTGCCTTGCATAAATCTCTAGACATGACTCTTGGAGGATCTTCTAGAGGCTCAGAGGCCCTCCTGCGCTTTGGGCAGTAACTCCAGCTCCAGGGGATCTGAGACCCTTTTCAGACCTCGTGAGCTGCTGTACACACATGGGATATACTCAACACAGACAAACGTCATGCATGGAAAATAAGTATCCTCTAGAACTTTCTAGTCCTAAAGTCTCAGCCGTCGGGCTTGTGGGTGACTTTCATGTGCATTAATGCTGTTCTGCCTCCTGCGTGTTTGGGACAGTGTGTCATCGATGAGACACGTAACAAATACTTCTGATGGTCACTGCCCGTTGGCCAAATGTGATCTGCGGGCAACACTCAAAGCTCTCAGAAGTAGCCGCAGGCTTCTGTTGGGGATTTGATTTGTGTTTACATGGGAATTCACACATCTGCTGCAGGTCCCTGCCAACAGTTGGTGTTTTGACTGGTCAATAAAGAGCCAGCGACTATGGTTAGGCAGAGGGACAGAGGAGGGACTTTTAGGATTCCTGGGCAAGAAACACAAAGGAGAGAGGGGGATTCCACCATTAGGAGGGTGAAGGAGACCGACTACACAGGAAAAGGTGCAAGAAGAAGAGCCCACCAATATGTAAGGACCAGGGAAAGCAGCCCCAGAAGCCAGAAGTGTGTTAGCCCAGAGTAGCAGAGTGGCCCAGCTATTGAGCTAGGCAAAGCATATTAAATATGAAGGTTGCATGTGCATGTCTTTCATTTGTGAATCCAAAGCTCTTGGGTGGGTGCAGAGCTGCGCACACACCCGTCAGGAGCATAGAGCAGACTTTAATTATTTACCACTACAGGTTTTCTGTATGCCTAGCAACTGACCTGCCACTGAGCACCACCACTCCCCCTCCCCCCAGTACTTCCTTGTCCTGTTTACAATGTGCTGAATAAGTCATGCATGTTTTTCTATGGGGCCATGTGCTCAAGCACCTTCTCTCCTGCCAGGGCAGTCCCTTCTGCCTCATTGTCACAATTTCTCCCTGGCATCTGGGATTCTGGACCCTCCTCACTGACCCTGCCACATGCTGGGTGATGGGTCCCGATCTCCCATATATCTACACCGTAGATGGACTGTTTGTTACCGGTAGGCACTTTGTTGCAGGCGGAAGTCCAGCTTCTGCCCATCTTTCCACCAGGTCACCAGGGGCTTGGGAGAGCCTCTGGCCTCGCAGGGCAGTGAGGCCGGGCTGTGGGCCATCAGGGTCAGGTTGGAGGGGCCAGGGGCAATGGCGGGGGGCTCTGGGGAGAGGTTGGTTATTAGAAACAGGCATGGGGCAGGGGTGTGGGGGGGGCTCTCTGAGACTGTGCAGAGACTGGGACACTGACTGGCATCTTCAATCCATTCCAGGGAGCTGGGGGAGGGTAGTTCTCCAGGGAGAACTAAGAAGGAACAATAGGTTGGTTGGGCCTTCTGAGTCCCTGAACCCGGTGCCTTCTTGACACACTTGAATGAGGCTACCACGGCTTCTGTCCATCAGCCCCACCTAAGGTCAGAGTCCTGCAAGGGAGTAAAACTGCCTCGGGAGGAAAAACTTGAGCAGAGGACCCAATTCAGCGGCTTTGAGCCAGGTCCTAGGGGACGTTTGATGCCCTGTGCCTTTAAGGAAGGGGGTACGGCACATGTGTCCTCTGACTACATATGGGTAAATGGCTACCTTTCTCTCCTGAGTTTTCTGGCGGAAACCTCTTGAGGATCATTGTTTTTGGCCCCTGATCCCTGGCTGGAGCGGGTGCTGAAGGCAGGAGGATGCTTCTCCCCACCCACCTACCAAAGACTCTGAGGTCTAGGCCTTTCCGGTCGGAGCCAGCAGAATTGGATGCTAGGCAGAGGTAGTGTCCAGCATCCTGGGCCAGGACTGGATGAATCTGCAGTGAGCCCTCAGGCAGAAACTCTAGCCTGGAACAGGAAGAGGGGTTGTCCTTGGAGACAGGCAGATGGGGTGCTGAGAAGGGCTGGACTCCCGGCTGTGTTTCTAGCAAGATGCTCCCTTCTGCCCCCACCTCTCCCTACGAAAGGATTACAAGTCAGTCCTGTAGTTGTGAGACCGACAAAGCTACACACACACTGCCAGAGAGGGGCTGCTCCAGGCGGCAGTAGGCTCACTATGTTTGAGAATGGCCTCAATGGCCAGGCTGTGCTGTATTACCCAGCCCTTGGATGCAGTAGATTGGACGGAGGGTGGCTCATCACATAGGCAGGGCCAATGGCGTTGCGTGCCTTGGGAATTTGGGTTTAATATTTACAGGGGCTTGCTGTGTGAGGGCTTCCCCAGGTTGTGTGAGCAGGGGAGCTGTAAACTTGGGGTGGAAAGGGGGTACCTATCATGATTATAGAGGTAGGGGAGGAGAAGGGTAAGGAGAAGACACCGTATAGAGAGAAAAAGCCGAACATTTTAACAGCGTGAACTTTGAAACTCTCTTCTGACTCATGTTCGAAAGTCTCTTCAACAAGGGCAGTGGTAGGCCTATCCTTGTGATCAAGAGCCACCTATATCCCGTGTAAGGTCACTTTACAGCGCCAGCTGCCCGAATGAGTTTCTTTCTGTGACTGGTGAAGAGGAGCCTAAACTAAGATACTCCTAAAGCCCTCCCTCCCAGCTCCCACCTGGGGCTCCCAGGGTGCAGAGGGATCCCATCCTTCCGCCAGCTCACAAGGGGCGTGGGCACACCGCGGGCCTGGCAGGGCAGCAGGGTTGTGCGGTTCACTGAGACGTTCACGGCGTCCGGTCCTGGCTGGATGGTGGGTGCCGCTGGGGAGGGGCAGAGGGCAGGGCTGGGAGCCTGTGGCTCTGAAGGGAAGGTGGGCGGGGAGTGGGGGACACTCACTGTGGATCTCCACGCGGAAAGCCACGCTGGTGCTGCCTGCCGTGTTGCGGGCTGTGCAGCTGTAGTCCCCGCCGTCCGCAGTGCTCAGTGCCTGCAGTTTGAGGAATCTGCCCTGCTCTGGAAAGTGAGTGTGGGCATCTGCCTGCAGAGCCCACAGAGGAGGAGAAAGAAGGATCTTTATTGACACTTGGCTATGACCTTGGTCTCACGGGGTTCAGAACTGAGTCCTGAGTTGGCATCCTTTTGCTGGGAAAAGCCAGGAGTAGGAGGAAATCCCTTGGGAGATAGACTCAAGAATCCAGCCCCTCGCCCGGTCCTTCCTGCAGGACTGTATGACTGTCCCTCCCATAGTTTCTGTTTCATGGTTCCCTATTGATCAAACAAATCTTGGCCTAGACAAGCATCAGGCCACAAGGCGAAACCTTTGAAGCTCTGTTCCATCTTAGGCTGGTAACAGACCTGCAGCAGAGGGTCACTCCGCTGAGACCTTCAGGAACCTGGAGGGGCTGAGCACTGTCATTGGGCCCACAGACCCACAATCTCACAGTCAGTAGCTACAACACAGATTTGGGTCACAAAGGCCTCAGTGTAACCCTAAGGGTACCATGGAAAGAGCACCAGGTACGAATTCTGGCCTTGCTGCAGTGCCCAACCATGGCACAGAGTGACAGTAACATTAGGTAGAAGATGTGCCCAGAGCAGACGTGCGGAGTGACATCCAGAGAGACAGACAGACAGACACTCAGAGCCCTGCAGTCATCTGGTCAGAGGCCTCAGCTGGAGACGAAGGGGCTCACCTGAAGCAGCACACCGCCTCGATGCCACTCAATCTCTGGTGCTGGCTCTGCTTCCACAGAGCACTCCAGGATCAGCTGCCCTGGAGCCAAGCCAACCACAGAGCGGGGACCCCGGGGCCCAACAACATTTGGAGGGGCTAGGGGATGAGAGGATGTGAGAGATGAACTCACTCTTACAGATCCCATGTGGCTCCCCCTTCCCCTGTTCCCAGACCCCCCACCCTACCTTGAACCCTAACCCGGAAGCTCTTCTCGACTTCACCTGCAGGGCTCTCAGCCAGGCAGGTGTACAGCCCAGCATTGTCCACCTGGGAAAAGGGCAAGGAGATCAGCTGCTTTTGGCTCCACATGTCCACCCCTCTGGCCACCTCACCTTCTGGCTCCTTGGGATTCTTGTCTCCATCTTGTTCTTGAGGTACAAGGGCAGGACCGGAAGTCCTTGTTCTAGCTATCTGGTTTTCTTTTTTTTATCTGTCTTGGCTCTGGCCTTCCTGGGAGTCCATAAGGACATAGGCATGGGGATTATGTCCCTACCCATGAGACACACAAAAGAGAACCTGGGGGACATTTGGTAGCTGCCCACTGGATAGCTGCAGTGTTGTCTCTTATCGTAACCCGTCCCAGTGGGCAGTGCCAATACCTTCACATTCCGAACTCGGAGCACCCGGCCAGCTTGGCTGTCATTTTCCACCCTGCTCAGGGCTTGCCCGTCTTTATGCCAAGTGATGTTGGGTGGGGGGATGCCGCGGGCCTCACACAGGAGTTCCAGGTGGGCACCAGGTGTCAGTGACAGCTCTGAAGTCTCACCAGACTCCTCAATGTGGGGGGGATCTGCAAGATGTTGACCTTGGGTCAGCCTTTTTCCCCTCCCCCACCGTTGAGAGGCTTATTGCTAAAGGGCCAAGAAACAGTTGAGTATGGTGTGTGTATGTAGGGGGTGCTGGGCAGTCATCTAGACATAGAAAGCACAGGTCCGTGGCCCCAGGACAGTGATTTGTACCTTGATCTCAACCAGGAGTTGGTACATGGGGAGGGGAAAGAGTTGAAGCAAATTTTTTTTGGGGGGGGGGATTTCGAGACAGGGTTTCTCTGTGCATCCCTGGCTGTCCTGGGACTCACTCTGTAGACCAGGCTGGCCTCGAACTCAGAAATCCACCTGCCTCTGCCTCCCAAGTGCTGGGATTAAAGGCGTGCACCGCCACTGCCCAGCTTGCAAATGTTTCTAATATGGCCCCTCATTACACACTTTTGGGCTTCATCATGAGGCTGTGTCCCTACATGTTGATGGCTCTAGCTTTTGTTTTTGATACCAAGGGTCTGGTGGTTAAAAATGTTGGAACAGAGCTGAAGAGAACTGGACTTCTCAGCCTCAGTAGCTTGGCAGGCAGGGCCAGCGAGGCCCCTCTCTGGAGCCTCAAACAAAGGTGACCCCAAACCTCCAGGGAACTCCTCTTCTTCACTGGTTATTGCTCAGCCCCGGAGTCCCACCTCACCTCCAGCCACCGAAGCCGCTCAGGACAAGGGACCCACCCATCACGGTCAGCCGGAAGTGCCTCCTGGCCTCCCCTGCCTCGCTTGCTGCCATGCAGGAGTAGGTCCCCGAGTCACCAATGCTCACTGCTTCCAGCTTCAGGCCAGGCCCCTGGTCAAGGATCTGGGGTAACAAGGGCTCCCCATCTTTCAGCCATGACACGAGGGGCAGGGGGCTTCCCCGGGCCTCACACGGAAGGACTACTTCAGAGCCTTGGGCAGCCATTACGTCGTTCTGAAACTCCACTGGTTCCAGGGTGGGGGGCACTGAGGGGGACAAGTGTAGGCAGGGTCTGCATCAATCCGCAGCAGGTGGCCATCACCTGGGATCTTTGCACAGTCTGTGGTTCTCATGGATAAACCCTTTAGAATTCCCACACTAGATGAGTCCCTCCAACTGCACCCCTTGTCCACCTAATGGAGCTGGGGCCCAGATCCACTGCTCATTACCATAAATTATGCCTGTCAACTCTTGGCTGAAGTGCCTGCTCACAATTTGGGGGATAAATGAACAGAGTATGGAAGAAATTAGATTGGAACGTCCCGCGGCTCTACCCGGACACACCCTGATGAGCCTCGGATTGGGAATTTTACTCTCCTCTGTCCTATCTTTGGTGGTACTCACTGCCCCGCCCTTCCCCATACCGAGTACCAGCAAGGTGAAGTTCCTGTCAGCCACACCAGCTGGGCTTGCAGCCACACAGGTGAAGATGCCTGAATCTTCCAGCTGCACCTGAGAGATCCTGAGCTCCCTCCCCGAAGGGCGAGAAGAAAAGAGGGAAGGAGAGAGGGAGGGGGAGGGGAGGGGGAGGGGAGGGGGAGGAGAAAAGGGGAAATTGTTGAGTTTTCTTATCTCAGTTCTCAGTGGTGGACTCTGAAAGGACAACCCTCTAGACCCACCTCACATCCCTTTCCTGCCCTCCTAGTGCTCCCTGGGGAAAGCCCCAACTGCTCTTCCGTGAACCCCACACCCACTACCTTCTCTAGTCCTTACTGCCTCAGCCAGACCTCTGCCCCCTAAACGCTGGAAGCTCACTGTCCCAGCAGGCATCCTTCCAACTGGCAACCACTCAGGATCCCCCTGGGTTGTCTCCATCTACTGGCCCCATTCAGTTCCCTTTCTCCTGAGCCCTCAGCTTCTTCTGGGCTGCTCTTGTGATGGCCCCAGAGAGGGTCATGGTGTCAGAGCCGGGCAGTCTCTCCTCCCGAACAGAGCCTTCCCACACCCTCCTGTCCCTGCCAAAAGCCTTTCTCCAAGTCCAAAGGACATGGTGCACACGTGTGGTGGATGGTTGCATCCACCTGGCTTCCAGAATCTTCTATGATGCCGATAGTCCCCCGAGTGTCTATCTCCCCAGGGCATCTCCCCGGGTGCCTAGGAAACTCGGCGTCAAGAGTAGTCGGATTCAAAATGGAGTACCTTTGGTCAAGCCCAAGGCAGCTAGTAAAGCTGAGGGTGGTGGGGGAGGGTTCTTGTGCATGACTGCCCAATGTGGCTGTCAACACAGATGTCTGACAAAACTCTGAGCCCGTGTAGAAAATGTGCGGTGAGTACACCTGCCCGGCAGTGACCCATGCCGCTTCACATAGGGTCACTCTCACCAGCAATGTGTGGTTAAGGCCTGGGGTTTCAGGGTATCTTGTATAATTCTTATTTTGCCTTTAAAAGTTCCCCCTTTCGGAGCTGACGAGGTGACTCAGTGTGGAAAGGTGCTTGTTGTGCATTCCTGGTGATTTGCGAGCTTCCCAGAACCCAGGAGAAGCCCCGCCCTCCACGATAATAGTTGCTTGTTAGGAGCCTCGAGACCCCACCTGTAACATCTGCCTGTCCCCATTGTCTTTCTGTCCTGCTCCCACCTTGGCGGCAGGGGGCAGCCTTTGGACTTGCTCTGTCTGGATGCTGTTCTCCATGGAAACCAGGCCTGGCTCCACCTTCTTCCACCTCAGCACCAACATGAGGTAAGCAGCTAGCCTTGACCACAGCACACTCTATTGTCACTGTGTCCCCTTGACCAGCTTCGACTGTCTTTCGAGCTCCTGGTTTGGGGCCTTTACTATCTATCCCTCTATACCTGGTCCCTTCGGCTGCTGGAGTCTAGAGCCGCCAGCGTTGCTCAGGCCCCTTCCAGGAAGCCCTCCTTGATGGCTACCTTGCTTTCCAGGCCAGTACACTCAGCTGTGTCCTCTTGGACTATGCCTTCTCCATCAAGCCACAGGATGAGGCCTCCTCTGGGGTTCCACTAGGGGGCAGGATCTTCCTGGTTTCCCCAATCACCATAAACCTCAGTGTGTGTACTATTTGTATTTTTCTATCCACACAGAAGCATTTGGAGCCTGACTGGTCTGGAGAATGTGTGAGCAACTGTCATCAGGGACTCCCCTACCTGAGGGCACGGCTGGAGCTGTGGAGGAGGGTGCGCTGGGACAGTGGAAGGGGCAGGCCATCCTTGAGCCAGCTCACATGAATGGGTGGGGATCCTTGGACTGGGCACACCATGGTCACCAGCTCTCCAGTCCTGCTCACCAGGGTCCCCATGTCACCAGCTTGTTGCTTGATGGTGGGAGGAACTGGGTGGTAGATTAAAAGTGATGAGAGACTTAGAGAGAAGGCAGTGACCAGGCCCGACATTACGCCACTGCCAACTATTGTAGCTAGGGTCTTGGAGTCTTAGCTATGCCCTGGAGAGATGAAGCCCACTGTCTGGGACCCAGATTCACCCAATCTTTTCATGGCTGAACCTTGGGTGGGGAAGCTTGCCACTCTTATTTGAGAACAAGGCCTGAAGGCCTAGGGAGCCTGCAGAGTGGCCATCACCAGGTTTTGAATGGAGGTTCCTGGCTCCGTCCACTCATCATCCTGTAGGTTTTCCCACAAGGTACTGGGGCTCCCTGCCTCTCCTCAGCCTCAGTTCCTCACCCAGTACATTCACCGTGTGTAGCCTGGCATCCTCCCCAGCTGGGTTGTGGGCCACACAGGTGTAGGCACCCGAGTCTGCTGCTCTTAGGCCCTTCAGCACCAGGGTGCTGCCATCCAGATAGAACCTGCATGGGGAGGAGTCACTGAGGGCAGGTGCACACAGGCTGGCAGCCCTGGTGCCTCAGGAGGCACCACCTGGCCTTACCGGAGGTGAGGCCCCACGTGCTGGTCCAGCGGGCCACCGTCCTTCAGCCAGGTTATATCTGGTGGTGGCTGGCCTTCGGCCTCACAGTGCAGCCGAATCTCCTGCCTCTCCAACACATTGTGTTCTTGTGCCGTGCCTGAGTTCTGGATCTGGGGAGGCACTGTGACACGGGCTATGGTGAGGGCCTACCAGCAGCCGGAATGGGGCAAAGAGGGGGTCATGTAGACTGCAGGCGTACCTAGTACAGACACCACAAAGTCTTTGCGGGCCTCCGCCTGGGCGTTCTCGGCCACACAAGTGTAGATACCAGCCTGAGCCGGCTGCAGGTGACTCAGCTGGAGGCGGCCACCTCGGGAGACCACACCATGCACCACGCTGCTCTCTGTGGAACGAAGGGAAGCCCTTGAGTCCCGTACTCCCTGTACTGACAGGGAAACTGAGGCACCAGTGGGTCAGAGGCACCTTTGTAGGTTCCCACTAGCCTAGTTTCACTTCTGCCACTGTGAAAAGTTACCCTGACAAAGGCAGCAGAAAGGAGACAGGGGTCATTAGGCCCACTGTTCCAGTGACAGTCCTTGAGAGAGAGGGAGCGGTGGCATCAGGAAGCAGCTTGTCACAGCCACAGCAGAGAAAGAAGGAATGTGTGCACATCTGTGTTCAGCTAGCTTCCTTGGCCTGTATGTAACTCAGGGCCCAGGGAAAGGTGTCATCCACACTCTGGCTGGGTCTGTCCACACCAGGAAACAGGCTTAAGACAATCCCAGACAGACACGCACGCCCACAGCCAACACGACCTAGACACTCCCACATCACAACCGCCTTCCTTAACCCACCCTTGGCTGTTCTACCTCTTACAGCCCTCCCTTCCCTCCCACTTAGGGTCCCACACTTTCTACAAATATCCAAGTTGCTGATCAAGGGGAATCAGCCACTCAGCGACCGCCACATGAGTCACCCTTGGGGCTCCTGGGACTCCACTCAGCAGCTTGGAACACTCCTTGCAGCCCTATCTCCACCCCACCTTGACCCCTGTCCAGCCTTCCAGCACCGCATGCATGGACCAGTTGCACCTCGTGTCCTACCTAGGGCTCGGGAGACATGAAATGCATCACAAAGGCACAGTGCAGCTGAGGGCTGACAGCTGGAACTCTCTCTCTCAGCATCAGGGAGCTGGGTTTTGGAGGGTAGGTGAGTAGGGGTGGGGTAGGGGATTGAAGGGTCAGGGGAGGGGTAGGAGGGTGCCAGAGATGGATGGGACAACAAGTGCCTAAGCAGCCAGGGTTACAAAGCCACATGAGGAATTATATAAAGGAACAGTGAAAAATAATTAAATTGATTTCTGAAAAAGTAAGACTGATCCAGGCTGCCCAGTGAGCTTTCAAAGGCTCAGGCTAAATGGAGTGAGGCAGATACAGAATGTCACAGGATGACATGACGCCATCAGAATGAATGTCCGGAACAGGCATTTCACTGTGCGTGGGAAGTTGTGGGGCATGGGGGATGGCTAATGGCTCTGGGGATTCTTTCCTGGGCAATGATGACATTGTAAAATTGGTTCTAGCAATGGCCACTCCTTGGATACACCGAAAAGGACTTGAATGCTACTCTTTAAATGGCTAGACTGTATAGGATATAAATTGTAGCTCACTAATGCTACGATTTGAAAAGTTGGGATAGAGTCTACATGTGAATAAGGTGGGGGAACACATTGTCTAGCCACAACCTGGAGTCTCCACAGCTGCCACTAACCCCTCAGAGATAAGCTGTCAGACCCTTCTGCCTATACTAGAGGGACCTGTGGACCCGAGACCAGCCGGAGGTAGGTACAGGGTGCTGCCCTCACCAGGCACTGGCAGGGGGCAGTGATGCCCAGCATGGGGGAGGCCTCAGTGGACAGTGCCTTCGGATTTACCAGCTGACAGGTTGAGCATCTACAGACTGACCCTAGCAGGGTGTAGAGGTCAAGGGTGAGGAGGAGAGCTAAGAAGGAATGAACCACCACCAAGCAGATGCAGAGCTGATTGACAGGAGGAGGGGCAGCTCAGAGCAGACCCAAAGCTGGACAGAGCCAGACTCAAAGAGCCTCTTACTTCTGAGCGGAGGGTACAGACAGCAGAGGACTCCATGCTGGAGTGGATATTGCCTTCTGGCGGCCAAGAAAAGCACTGAAGGGCAAATGGGGCGGGGCATGGCTTCTATCACAAAGCAGCCTAACCTGAGGAGGGAGGAAGGGAGGGAAGTGGGGAGAGAGAGAGAGAGAGAGAGAGAGAGAGAGAGAGAGAGAGAGAGACAGAGAGAGAGAGAGAATGCCCCAATGCCCCAAGCTCAGGTCACCCCCCCCCCCCAGTGTTTAGGAGGTTACAGGCAGCCAACACTGAGGGAGGTCTTTGAGGGTTCACAGCCCGTCCCACTCCCTCTGCTTCCTGTCTGTGGTTAAAGCTATGTTCTCTCAGCTTCCTGCTCCTAGCACCACACTTGCAGCTTGCTCTCCTCCCTCACTGGTGTGATGGGCTCTTCTCCCTCGGGAACCATCAGTCAAGGTCGGTCCCTTCTTCCTTAAGTTCCTATCATCAGAGCCTGAAGAGTGACCCAGGCAGGCTGGCTCCCTGCCGCTCAGCCTCCAGTGCTAGGGTTGCAAGCATGAACCACCACATTCCGAGAGCCCTCCGGTTTTGACAAGACCATTGATACTGAACAACTTCCTGGGCTTCCACTGTTGCTCCACTGAATGAAGACCTATTTTGCACTTACACGGCATGCAGGACATGGATACTCACCCACGGGCAGTCTGTCCTTCAACCAAGTCACAGTGGGAGCAGGGATTCCGGACACATCACAAGCCAGGACTAGGGGCTGTCCAGCTACCTGGCTCACCGTCTCCCTCTCCGGTTTCTCAAATGTTGGGGGCACTGTAGGAGAGATGGTAGGGTTCTGTACTCTCTCCTGCTCTCCAGTGCCTTCCTCTTGGGCAGGTTAGGGGTTTTTGTTTTACATTCTATTGATGGAGGCAGGAGTTGCTTTATTCACAACTTTAGTAAGCCACAGTTTTGAAGTGTCTCCAAAGCAGCATCCCAGCTGACCAACTCAGCCTGAAGATGGGGAATAGGCGCTCACGGACCAACAGTCCTTTGGGGTGGGTGTCTGATCGCCTAGATTACTCTCAGCCTGATGCTGCACTGCCAGCCACGTGCCTGGTGTCTAATCTATATGGCAGATTAGTGCTCTGTATGCCCAGTGGCCAGGTTCTGCTTTTCTGTGAAATTTGGCAGGCAGAGGAACAGAATTATCCCACTAAGTCCTTCCAAGCATGTTGCTGAAATGAAACTATGTGGAGTTTTTGTTGTTGTTGTTGAGACAAGGTCTCAGTCTGGTCTTGAGATAGCTATCACCTAAGGATGTAGATTACGTACCTTTAATCCTGATTCCCTGCTTCCATCTCCCTCCCATGGGATTATAGGCATGCACCAGGCCCTGATTTTGTGCTATATCTTAACTCCCTTCTTGTTTTTTGTTTGTTTGTTTGGTTTGGTTTGTTTTTCTCGAGACAGGATTTCTCCATGTAGCCCTGGCTGTCCTGGAACTCACTCTGTAGACCAGGCTGGCCTCGAACTCAGAAATCTGCCTGCCTCTGCCTCCGAGGTGCTGGGATTAAAGGCGTAAGCCACCACCACCTGGCTTCCCTTCTTGGTTTTGAAAACCCCAGATCTTGTGCACTTAGCACTTGGTGGTAGGGCCTCAGGGATCCAGCCATTGATCTCATCCCTGGCAGCCCTGGGAGCTGCTTGGGGGTGACAGACAGAGGCTAGGAACTGGCCAAGTGGAGCAGGGACCCCAGAGCAGAGGTTCCAAGAATGTCTCCACTGGAGGTCAAGAATGCCAGGAGAGAGCCCTGGTTCCTGGCTAATATGGCCACTCACCCTGGAAGCTGCACACGAGGACATGACCACAACAGAGCAGGACCAGACTGGCCAGCTAGCTCAGCCCTCCCTGTGTCTCACCCAGTTTCTGCCATAAGTCCTATAGAAAGGTCTGTACTGGCCTCTCAGTGGTACCCTATTTCCTGGGATGAGCTCTGACTATACAGGAGCTTGGCCTCCTCTGTCTGTCTGTCTGTCTGTCTGTCTGTTTCACCTGTGAATGTAAAATAAGCTCTCTAAAACTTACCCTCTGGGCTGGGCAGTGGTGGCACATGCCTTTAATCCCAGCACTTGGGAGGCAGAGGCAGGCAGATTTTTGAGTTCGAGGACAGCCTGGTCTACAGAGTAAATTCCAGGACATCCAAAACTATACAGAGAAACCCTGTCTCAAAAAACCAAAACCAAAACCAAGCCAAACCAAACCAACCAACCAACCAACCAACCAACCAAAAACCCCCCAAAACCCTCAAAACAAAACAAAACAAAACAAAAAAACTCACCCTTTGGAGCCCTTTGGAGTCTATGAATTTCATTCTCAAAATTCGTGAGACAAGAACCCTAAAGCTACCAGTTTGGGGTGGCTTCCCCTTAGGTTTTTTGGGACCCCAACTCCCACAAAATCATGAAAGGCTCTATTCTCAAAATGTTGGGGTCCAAACTGGTCGTGGCTTACCTTGGATGGCAAGGACAAAGGCCCGGGTGGCCTCTCCAGCTATGTTGCTAACTTTGCAGCTGTACACACCCTTATCTGATACCTGGGACAGAGAGTACACGGTGTTAGAGTATGGAATAGAGATTCCCCAGAGTGCCGCCTTGTCTGGGAAGCTATAGGGAGGTAGGACTGTCTGGCCTCTCTCAAGGCCTCAGAAGTGAGGGGAGCAGACTCGGCCCAGAATGCCCTGGTCTGCTTTTTACTGTGGGTCTGGGTCTGGGTCAGAAGATAGGAGTCCAGAGGAGAGGCACAGATTCATTCAACAAACACTTGCGAGCCTGCCCTGCTCTAGTGTGGAAGGACTCTGTTCAAGGTCATTGTAAGGCAGAGAACAGAGCTAGAGTCCAGCTCTTGGTTGCCCCAGGCCTTTCCTGGTTGTGTGTGTGCACGCGCCCGTGTGCATGTATTTACTTGGATTAAGGAGATGACACCCCCACATCATCTTAGGCCCAGGCCTATGGGATCAGGAAGTGCTTTGCCTACTGCCCAAGCTGCCTACAGCCACTGACCTGTGAGTCTGAGATCTCCAGTTTTTGTCCACGTTGTAGACTCTGAATCCGACGCCCCATGGCTAGGGGCTGCTGGTCCTTGAACCAGGTCACAGCTGGCTCTGGGAGTGAGTCTGTCTCACAGCTTAGGATGGCTTTGTCCCCTGCTCTGACCTGGATGGCCTCCTGGTGGCCTCCAGGAGCCTGTTTAAAGCTGGGAGGAACTAAGGGCCAGAAAGCACAGTGAGGAGGCACTGTGGATCTGTCCACATCGCCCCTAAACCACCCTAGGTAAATGGTCCAGGGAGACCCACTGGATCAATGGTGGACCTGATCCTCTAGCTCAGTGCTGACCCAGGGTTGCTGGAGGAAGTGAACTCAGGCCAGTCTTCCAGAGCCTACTAGTGCCATGGGACCTGGTGCCTAGACATGGCAGGGAAGGTGCTGACTACTGGGCTTTTTTTTTTCTTCTTCCCAGCATCTCCTGACTAGGCACAGTCTTCTCTGGGGTCCCTCAGCCCCTGGTACTCCTGTTAACTCATGTATGTATCCATACCCAGCTGTGAGCTCTCAGGGCCTGGCACAGCTATTTATATACAAATGAATGAACCTCCCCCAGGACGGAAAAGAACTTTCCAGAGATTCTTGGCTGCTAACACTGCAGACCAGCTTTCCCCCAAGGGAATTCCAAAGACGGAGCGTGCTGTCAGGCTACAAGCCAAGAATCTCTGACCTTCCAAGCCTAGCTCTTAGAGTTCATCAATGTTCTGCCTCCTCAACTTGACTGCCACTGAAGCTTACAGTGAGCCACACGGTGAGCCGAGAACTGCAATTTCCCTTCATCTCCATACAGATTGTCACCTTACACACAGGACATCTGGGGCTCAGAGATGGGGAGACACTAGCCCAAGGCCACAGATCAAGCCTGTGCATGGCTGCATCAAACCCTAGTGTATCCAACTCTCAAGACTAATTCACCCTCCTGATGACTGTTTGCAAGCAGGATCCCAGGGGGATCATGGGAAAAGTAGAGGCAGGCACAGGAGGGACAGGACATACCCAGAACGTTGAGCTGTACCATCTTTTGGTCTTGGCCCGCGGCATTGAGGGCTTCACACAGGTAGGTCCCGGAGTCAGCTGGCTGTGCTCTTGCCAGCCGCAGTGTGTGGGTACCTATGGGACAGCAGCCCCTGCACCAGAAGCCCCAGGGTCCCAGGCTACTCCCCATCCCCAGTCCTCCCAACATGCACAGTCCTGTCCCAGGTTTGAACATCTCAGACTCCCAGAAGAACCTTGAACCAGGAACAAAGCCTCAGTTTACCAACCAGGAAGGAGGAAAACTTCTTGTCCCAGGGAGAGAGGCTGGCCATCCTTGTACCATGTGACTTCAGGGCTTGGGTGAGCATGAACTTCACAGGGGAGGGAGACACTGCTGTTGAGGGTGGCGGTGAGCTGGCCAGCGCTCCAGTCCGATATTTGTGGTGGTACTGGATAAAGACAGAATTGACAGCTACATGGGTGGAGAGCACAGACCAGGGGGGAAACACACCAAGGAACTGGCCCAGGCTCTCAGAGCACGCCCCGATGCATCTTCACACAGCCCTTGGAGGGCAAGCCTTATTAGGGAGAGCTGTTTTGCAAAAGAGCGCAGGGTAGCTTGATCAGAGCAGTATAGCTATTCTCTGAAAGCTACACAGCCATCAGTGGCAGAACCCAGATAGCTTCCAGGCTTCAGTTTGTGACTTTCAGGATTATCCAGTCTATCCTCAAGGATACAGCTGTCCCCACATCTGGGGTCGTGGTGACACAGAGGTCAACAGCAGACTCAGGGTGGTGAGACCCTTTCACCTCAGTTACTTCTTGGACTAATTCTATAGTCAAAAAGCCAGGCCATCTCCCAGGGTCTGCTGGAGGGTGTCTTTTAGACACATGTCAGGTACACAGTAAGTGCTCAGTAATGATGATGTAAGGCCTTGGAAGAACACTCCCCTCCCCTGCCCAGGCTGTTCCTGGCTTGGTTGGCCCAAACATGATTGAAATCTCTCAAGTGTTCTTTGTCCTGAGGTGTGGCTGGGCCCAGGCTGAGGTGTCTGAACTCTGAGTATAGGTGCTAGGGTACCCTCAAGGTGAGGTCAGAAGGGACCCACAGAGGCCCCCTCTCAGCCATCTCACCTTGGACCCTGAGGGTAAAGAGTTTCTCTGCAGAGCCTGCCTGGTTCTCCGCAAGGCACATGTAGCTGGCAGCATCAGCCACCTCCGCAGTAGAAACCTAAGGGTACACAAACCAGTCCTGATGCCAAGGTTGACAGCTCTGAGAGGACCCAGGGACTCCAGAGCGAATCCCCATACTGCTGGTGAGCACTCCTGTCTGTCGGGGAGCACCCCGTCTGTCTCCCCACAGCAGACACGTAGGCTGCAGGTCTTCACAATGACCAGCAGCAGTCCCTCTGAGGCCCATCTGGGGCTCTGTGTGGTGTCTTGGTTGGTTTTCTGTAACTAAGTGGACAAGAAGGCCGTGTGTGTGTGTGTGTGTGTGTATGGGCTGTGCTTATCAATGGGGGAGTCTGTGCAGCTATGGTGTGGTGATGTAGATCCTGGTGGTCAGAGCTTGCAAGAGGCTGCCACTCTGGGCCTGGGTTGGCCCTGGGTGTGGCACAAATGCTCCTGATTTGCCAGGAGTGACTGATACTTATGAACACTGTGTAACCAGCTGGGCGCCTCACAGATGCCATATGCTGTGCAGGTGACATCCCCATACTCTAAGGGGCCTTTATATGGTCCGGATGACACTGTCCCTTGGTTCCTAGTGCATTTACCCTGTTCTCACCTTCAAGACCTGTCCCTCCTCTAGGACCTGCAGCCGTGGGCTGGGGGACACAGGCAGCCCATTCTGGAACCATGACACAGCAGGTGCTGGGTTCCCCAGGGCTGGGCACTCTAGGCTGACAGCACTACTGGCGTTCACTGTCACCTCCTCTACCAGCTCCTGTGTGTCTCCCGGGATCACTGGCGGTGCTGGGTGCAAGGGGAGAGGGAGAAGCAGTTTAGGTGTTGAGCTGGGGGTGAACAGGAAGTTGGTCCCAGATGCTGGCTTGTGCTCTCTATTGACTAAATCTCTCAGGCCTGGAAGCAGCTAAGCAATCTGGGCTTCTGAGAGGTTAGAGTCTACTCAAAGTTACATGTAAGACAAAGCCACTTCGCTTCAAAGCCCAAGCTTGCAACACTATTACAAACCTTCTGACCCCAGAGGGATTGCACACATACACCCCCCCCACCCCGCTCCCTAGGGCCCTTCAGAAGGAGGCCTCTCTGGGACCAGAGCCTCCCTGTCCCTCCTCACCAGGGACACTCACTCAACACCAGTAGTTCGTAATGTAGCCAGTCCTCGCCCACTTCATTAGAAGCCTTGCAGGAATACCTGCCCGCATCCTCTGCCTGCACAAGAGGCAGCTGCAGGATTCGGCCTCCTGCAGGAACACAGGACAGGGGCCTGAGCTCAGAGGCAAGAGCCTTGAATTCAGAGCAAGGAAGCTGTTTCTCTTCTGGAGATGCCCAAGACATATCACCATCGCTCCCTGCCTCATCTGAGAAGTGAAGAAATTCAGCTCAAGGGAAGATTAAGTCCTTGCTCAGTTAAAGGCCAGGTTTCGGGTGTAGGCTCAGTAGCATGAGTACTGGAAGTAGCCCATTTCACAGATGGGAAAATGAAGCTTCCAACAGGGTTAGCAAGAGAGTGCGGAGTTGACTGGCTGGGCTAAGGTCAGAGAAGGCATTCTCAGAGGCAGGGTTAGTTTCTAGGACAGTGGCAGCTGGGAGCAAGAGAGGAGTTATGTGGGACCCTTTGTGACCAGGAGGCAGCCAAGAGTAGAACTTGGTCTACATGCAATGCTACTGTGTGCTAAGGATTCCAGATCAGGGAGTCACAAGTCACGGCTGTAGGTATGGTTGATCATGGTCAGAAATGGGGTCCCCAGAGCTATGCAGGGGAGGCTAAGGCCATAGTGGAGCTCAGGTGAGGTCTGGGGTGGATTTGTGATGAGGATCTATAGTCAGCTCAACGTTAACATGATCAGGGTTGGCAGCCAGGGTCAGAGGTCAGCAGTGGGGTTGAGGTCCATGCAAACATGAGAACCAAGTCAGTAGTTGAGGTCAGGGATTAACTGATAGCTGGGATCAGCTTGTGTTTGGAATCTGCATTAGGGATCTCTCCATGGCTGAGCTCTAGGATGTGAGCCTGGGGTCCCAGTCTGAGGTCAGCAAGAGGTTAGAGGTCAGTCTAGGGATTTCCAGCTTGGACAACCTCCACATGCATGGCATCTCCTCATCAGAGACTGTTGTAACTAACCTCCTGTCTCCTATCCAGACCCAGTCCTGGTCTGGGCCTGGCAGGCTACCATGCGGATGCATGGATCCCTTCCCCCCCAGAGTCACTTCAGCCTGAACAGCAAGAGCCATGGTCTGTGGTGGGGGCAGGGCAGGCAAAGGGAAGCCAGGCATCTCTAAGCCTTATTCTAGGGCCTTTCATTTCAAAGCCACTTATAAAAGATATTTTAAAATAAGGTCCACTTAAACAATTAATAAAATGTCTAATAAGGAAATATTTTAAATGGTAAAATGAAAGTAGGAAATTTTCACAATCTGTAAGCTATGAAGATAGCATAGACTTCAAAAGCCAGAGAAGGGGCTGGAGAGATGGCTCAGTGGTTAAGAGCACTGACTGCTCTTCTGAAGGTCCTGAGTTCAAATCCCAGCAACCACGTGGTGGTTCACAACCATCTGTAATGGGATCTGATGTCGTCTTCTGGAGTGTCTGAAGACAGCTACAGTCTACTTACATATAATAAATAAATCTTTAAAAAAAAAAAAAGCCAGAGAGAAGATCTTGCATGGGATCATAATTGGCCAGAGGTCAATTTTGAGGTGTTTTCTGTCTGAAGCTGTCCACATTACTTTTTGAAACAGGGTCTCTCACTGGCTTGGGATTTTTTAATGAGTAGACTGGCTGTCCAGTGAGCCCCAGGGATCTGCCTGCCTCTTCCTCGGTGGTGCTGGGATTATGATCTGCACCAGCACTCCTGGCTTTTCCACGGGTCTGTGGAGTAACTTGAGTTCCTGCTTGGCTGGCAGGTTCTCGACGGGCTGAGCCTGTGATCCCCATTGCCTTCCTGCCTCGGGATCTTTACATAAAGAGACCCACCTCTCCCTAGAGCACTGGTTCTCAACCTTCCCAATGCTGGGACCCTTTAATACAGTTCCTCCTGTTGTGGTGACCCCCAACCATAAAGTTATTTTCATTGCTATTTCATAACTGTAATTTTGTTACTGTTATGAATCGTAATGGAAATATCTTAGCTGCAGGGTATCTGATCTGCGACCCCCAAGGGGCTATTAGCCACAGGTTGAGAACCACTGCTCTAGGGAATCCCATCATTTTCCTGAGCATTTGAGGTCAATAAAGATCCTAAAGCCCAGACATGGGCTCTGACCTGGGAAGCTTATTTTAAAAGCTTGGTACAGAAAGCAACCCCATGCAACTGTTATTCTCTGAGTTTCAAGGATGCTCTGCTTTGGTCACCTCGCAGGCAGCATCCAGCCTACCTTGCAGCACCGAGACCCCATCAGCAGCTGACAGGGGTTGACCCTCCCTGTACCAAGTGAGCTCTGGTGGTGGAATAGCATTGGTATCGCAGTACAGGTAAGCTGGGTTGTTCTCCACAATCTCTCGGTACTCTGTCACCCTGCCCTGGGCCTCCTCCTCATGTTGAAGGGGCTCAAAGCCTGCATCAATATCGCCCATCTTCTGGAACATAGGGGGCACTGCACAGAGGGAGACCAAGCCATCAGGAATGCAATATAGGGTTAAGGCTGCTCACCATTACTGCCAACCAGTCTGGGAGGCACTGCCACACCCTTCCACTCACGCCACTCCCTGTAGTCAGGCCAAGACATCTCTTCAATCTCCTAGGGACTGCTTGCGAAGCTGCCACATGAGCCTTAGGAGAAGCCCCTTGTTCTGTGGACCTCACTTCTAACTGGTGTCAGAGAAGCTGGGTAGCACACCTGTCACCCTAGTACTTAGAGGCTGAGGGAAGAGGTTGGGCTCCAGGAAGACTTTGGCTCAAAGACTTTTGCTCAGAAGAGCAAAGTGAAATAAGATAAAAATGACTTTGTAACACGGAAAGCTTTTTGAAGGGAGTTAGGCAGTTAGTTACCAAGTAAGTGTTAACCTGCATTTGTTCGTTGGCACTCAGAGGCACAAAGCTCTTTCTAGAAGGGGCCCCAAGGCCACCTGCTTTAGTCAGATCACTTACTTGCACCTTTCTCTCTTTCTTTGAGACAGGGTCTCATTGTGTAGCCCCAGCTGACCTCAAACTCTTGGAGATCCACCTCTTTTTGCCTCAGGGTGCTGGGATTAAAGGCGTGTGCCACCATGCCTGACTTAGAACACCTGCATTTTGCAAGGCTCACAGGGAGCCGGTGACATCAAACCAGCCCAGTTGTGGTGGTTTGAATAGGTATGGTCTCATAGACTCATGTGTTTGGTTGCTTGATCCATAGGGAGTAGCACTGTTAGGAGGTGTGGCCTTGTTGGAGTAGTTGTGGTCTTGGAAGAAATATGTCTCTGTTGGGGCAGGCTTTGAGGTCTCATATATATGCTCAAGTTAGGCCCAATGTAGGACACAATCCCCTTCTGCTGCCTTTGGATCAAACTCCTTCAGAGCCCCATCTCCACAACCATGTCTGCCTGCATGCTGCCATATCTCACCATGATGATAATGGACTGAACCTCTGGAACTGTAAGCCAGCCCCAATTAAATGTTGTCCTTCATAAGAGTTGCTATGGTCATGGTATCTCTTCACAGCCATGAAACCCTAAGACAGCAGTAATGACAGGGCCAGGGTGAGGTAGCTGAGGGCCAGATGTGGCAAGGGAGAAAGGATGTGTTCTTATCAGGCCACTATCAAGCACTGTATGGCAAAACCTGTCCTTCCTTCATTTGACTTGACCTCCAGCCTCCCTGCTTCCTTTCCTGTGTCCCTCCCAGCCTTCCAGCCTCCCTCCCAGCCTCCCAGCCTCCCTTGCAGCCTCCCAGCCTACCTGTCTCTTAGCCTCCCAGCTTCCCTTGCAGCTTCCCTTGCAGCCCCCCAGCCTCCCTATCTCCCAGTCCTTTTCCCTACCTCTCCTCAGCCCCCTTGGCTCCTCTCTAGCTTTTCTTTCTCCCTGACTTCTCTGCCTGCCTCCCAACCACTTAATCCTGATTTAAGTCTGGAGCAATCCTCTTCCGAACCTCATTTCTTAGCCACAGAAAATACAGACCATTCCGTATCTGAGATGCTGAGACAGATGGTCCCTGGAGAATGCCTCTGTGGAGTGGAAGGCTCCTGGAGCCCAGCTAATGTCATTGCCATGGTCACACCTTTCTACTTGGAGGTATCTTGTCTTTGGCCCACTGGTTGTCATCACCCAGCCCACCCTACAGTAGGTACCACACACACCTTGGATGAGAACATTGAAGTCCTGGTCATCCTCGCCAGCCACATTGGTGGCCACACACAGGTATCGGCCAGAGTCAGACACCTGTGTGGGCTGGATCTGGAGCAGCCGCCCTTCCCCCAGGACACTGAGCCGCTGGCTGGGGGTCACAGGCTGGGGGACAATAGAGAGGGATCAAGATGAAAATCAAAACTGTTTATTTGAGACAGGGTCTCATGTAGCCCAGGCTGACTTCAAACTCACTATGTAGCCAAGGCTGCAAGGGAAGCTGGGAGGTTGCAAGGGAGGCTGCAAGGGAAGCTGGGGGGCTGCAAGGGAAGCT
>JADRCD010218239.1:10187-21153 GCA_019843815.1 Montemys delectorum | reverse complement strand
GGAGGTTTCTGAGCCATGCTGCAGAGGCCTGGTAATTTGGCTTGGATCATTCTTCCATCAGGGGATACAAGTGGACTTTAGACTCAGAGCTTAGTGCAGGCCTGTGAAAATCCTCTCTGTGGCCAGGCAGATCCACCTCCTTCAATGTGAAGCATGGTGTGATGTTTTACTTACCTTTTGTCTGATCTTCCATGAAGCCTATAGCCAGATTAAGTCCAAGTCAAAGCAAATTGCTTATAGTTCCCATGAGCATAGACTCATTTTCTTAGATTCAGATTTTTTTCACTTTTATTTCACTAGAACTCCATGGAATATCTTTTTTTAAAAAATCAAGCTTCTTTAATGTTTAAAATAAAGAATCTAGGTACAATTAGCACAAATTTTAGAAGTATCAGAATCTATTCAGTGTTCGTGGCACTGAATAGTCTTGGGTTTTAACTGTGGTCAGTGTCCTGGGCTCTATATCTGCCTCATAGCCTATTAAAGGCCATTGCGGATCCAGGACTGTAATTACTGGGCAGAGTCACTTCCACCAGACAAAAGTGGAAAGTAAATGACACACAGGAAAACACAAATTTGGAGGAGTGGAAAACTATTGAATGGACAGCTGTCAGTCTCACAATAGTGACACAAAAACTTTAGATTTATAATGAGCTTAAAAGCACGAGAACTGGGCAAATATCAACCCTCTATGCTATTTGTCTGCTTCTCTGTGGTGATCCCAGAGATCACTTGCCATGTTCTGCCTGAGCCACTCTTACTCCATCAGGCCAACCTCCATGGCCACCCACCCACTCACAATGGCAACTTCCTTCTTTCTCTTCTGGCTCCTCCTGATCCCTACCTCAGACCCCAAGCCTAGGAACTTTTGCTCCACCCTCTCTCTTCCAACCTGCCCAGGCTGTAGGCATCTTTATTAACCAATCAGGGATAACTTGTAGGGCAAGGTTTACATACCATCATTTGGTATGTATGAGGACTTCTTTTCACCTCGCAGAGGGCAACCAGATCTTGGGGGCCTGTATTTAGCATTTGAATGCATAGCACCACCAGACCAACCCCCTACATCTTTATTTGTGAAACAGGTTCTCATTATGTGGTTCGGGAAAGCCTCAAACCCACTATTTAGTCCTAGCTCACTTTAAACCAGACATTCTCCTGCCTCAGCGTTCCCCAAGTGCTCCTAGAGAGGGGATTACCTGCCATCCGCAGGGGACTTGCATCAGAAAGAAACATCTTTTGTTCTAGAGGGGGGATTTTCCTATCCACTGACAACCAAGATAGAGGACAAGGATCCATACTGCATCACAAGAGAAGGCAAAGAGGCTGGGAAAGTTTATATGTGAAGCTCAGTAGTCTTTGACTGTGGTTTAATTTCTTACTGCTAATCCTCAAGGGCAAAAGGTTTTCAAGTGTCCAAGGAATCTCTGATAGGTAGCTAAATCTCAACCACATGCACACAGATTTAGAGAGGAAATTCCAGATGGGGAAAAAGCCATACAGTGGCTGGTAGATACTGAGGAAAGACTGCATAAGAAGGTCAATGAACTCTTATGCCCCAAGAAGGATGGAAGTGCAGTGTCATCCTAAACATGAAGTGGCATGGACACAGACACTGATGCCCATAAGAACTGGAGCCACTGACCCGTGGCATCTTGAAGAGACGTTACAGAGAAGCCTGGTGAGAATGTACAGGAGCTCGTCATCTCCTTTATCTTCATCTGTACATTATCATTATCTTCTAGAAAATTAGGAACTTACTCAAAAAAGTTTCAATATTGAATTCATAGAATTTTAATAAGGTCTAAATTCATGTTAATGAAAAATTTAGAACAAACTACAGAGTTATTTTAGCCCAGAAATTTGATCACTTCCTTGATAGGTTAATCTATCAGGAAAGGATAAATGGTAGTGTTTTTTTCTTTTTTCTTTTTCAATACAGGGTTGCTCTGTGTAGTCCTGGCTGTCCTGGAACTCACTTTGTAGACCAGGCTGGCCTTGAACTCAGAAATCTGCCTGCCTCTGCCTCCCAGGTGCTGGGTTTAAGGTGTGCGCCACCACTGGCCAGAGCTGGTAGTGTTTTTTTGTTTTTTGTTTTTTGTTTTTAAATAAATACTTTGAATCAATAGGAATTAGTGAGAACTAATACCAACAATAATTTATTAAAATAATTTAGTGTGCATACGTTAAGCTACAAGGTATTTGTTGTACCCCTAGTTCTCTTCATTTTTATTTCAATCAAATAAAAATTAAATGCATTTTTCATGTACAACATGCTGTTTTAAAACAAATATACACTTGGAAGATTTATATTATGCCACACTTTTATTAGCTATTTGCATGGTAGTCCTCTTGCTCATTTTTAAATTTGGAAACAACTGTCCACAGCAAAGGATTTGTTGAGTAAATTGTAGCATACAGATATGGTAGAATACTTAAGTATTCTAAAAAGTAATGTGGTAAAAATAAATCTATGTAAATGGAGAGACATTTACACTTCACTATTGGGTTAAAAATTATGACAGTATGTCTCACATGAGATTACTATAAAACAGTCTGTCTCAGATGGGTTTATTATTGCTCAAAGGGAAAGGTATCATGGAAAACTAAAGCTAAAAAGGACACACAGTGTTAGCATGCATTATTGTAAATGGAGAAGTAAAGATAGTTAGCATTTCTTCTACTTGCTTCTCAGTATTGTCTACTAGTACTTTTTGTATTCTAAAATGAATGGACTCCACCAACGTTATCTTTTAAAAGAATATAACTATAACATGGTATTTTCAATATGAAGTAAGATTTTGGAAATTAAGCAAAGAGCGCCTGATCCTGAGGGGAAGGGAGGTCAGGACTGAGATCCAAGCAGTGCAGAGCACAGAGGGCAAAGGTCAAGAGCACAGCTTGGAGCTCTGCTCCACCAAAGGAATCCTGGCCCAACTACTTCATTTCTTTTCCATTTCTTTACCCATAAAATAGCAGTGAGCCAGTGACATGGCTCATTGGCTAATAGCCTGAGTTTGATAATGAATTTGATCCCCAAGCCCATGTAACGTTGGAAAGAAACCAACTCCACAAAGTCGTCCTCGATTTCCATAAATGCGCCACAGCAAGTGTGACCAAACACATGCCATGCACTGTCACACGCCAGTGATAATAAATAAATAAATAAATAAATAAATGCTAAAAATCACAGAAAATTGATCTTACCATCCTGCTGTACCATCAGATAGATACAAGAACAAGAAGTTTCTTAATGCCAACTCAAGAATAGGCTAAGCTGTATAAGAACTTGCTTCTTTAAAACAAACAAACAAACAAACAAACAAAAACCTTTTCTTTTAATGATTCCTGAGATAAATGGGGGTCAGGGTGAGGGGAGAAATGGTTTTGTTAATCTCCCTCTTAGCGTTGAGTCAGTCCAGCAGATAGATGCCTTGCGCTTCATTCTTTTCAAAATAGTTCATCATCTTACTTTCTTTAAAAAAAAAAAAAAAATCCCTTCCTCTCCTCCTTCCATGAAAGCTCTTGGGGAAGTTTTGCTTTATTGCTAATGGCTTTCTTTATAACTGGTTGATCAATTCAGCTGAGATTAATTGAGCATGAAGCTGCAGCATCTGTGCAGGCATTTATCAAGAGGAGGCAGCCCATCGTGCATGAACCCACAGGCTCTCATTCCAGCAGGTTGACGTGCACCTGAGCCTCAAGTGGCCAGCAGGCAAGCCCCGAAGCCTGTGAGGAACACTGGAGAGTAGCGACCGCCTGCCTGTGCCGCTCCCCTTCCCAGCAGAAGGCTTTCTGCTGTAGCTGATGGTCAGAAACCCATGGTGCTGAACCGACTGCACTGTCAGGCCAGCATCTCCTGTAACACATTAAAATGCTATCATTTAATATAAACCAGACATACATAGCCTGGATTCTATCCGATGACATTCCAGTAATGAAGTACCATAGGCAATAAATGTTCTTAAAGGCAGTATCTGGTATGGACTGTGCACGGTACCTTCATAGAGTTTTGATATAGGATTCCTGCTTTTAATTTATTTGCCATAAGGACGGGTTGCCTTTTGTAGATAAATAAACATACATGATGTGTGCAAATGCACAGCTGAAATGCACTGTACTGACAACAATGTTAATAATCACTGTATAGTTCACATTGGCAGGACTTAGGCGGCAGGCAATGTTGCAATAAATACTACCACACTTAATGCTTACAGCCTATTAAGTATAGATCCCCTTCTTTATTTCTTGTTTTTCAGATGAAGTAACTGAACACAGCAAACTTAACATCTTGTGGTGCTGCCTCCCCTGTGTCAACTTCATCTATACACGTTATTTTGTAGCCTTCATCTCTATACATTATTTAGTTACCCCTTCCCATCCTTACACAAATGCAGGAATGCAGGAATGATGGCAGCAGTTGGCTAACATCAGCATTTAAAAGGTTTGCAGTAGGGTTTCTCCAAAGGAGTCGCTGAAGTCCAGGTGCCAGGCCCTTCCCCTGTTGATTTCCCAGGGCAGAAAGAAAAGGGATAATGTCTTCATCCAAAACTTGCATGTCCTTACCTTCCAAGGACAGGATTCCGTGCCTGCGTGCGTGCCTGTTTAAGTGTGTGTGTCTGTCTGGTTGTCTGTATCTGTCTGACTTTCTGTGGATGTCTGTGTGTGCATGTCTGTGTGTACTTGTCTATGTGTCTGTTTTTCTGTTTGTGTAATCTGTCTATGTGCGTGTGTGTCTCTGGGTCTGTGTGTCTATACCTGTATGTCTGTGTCAGCCCATCTGTGTGTGAGTGTGTGCCTATGTCTGTAGGTGTGCCCATGTCTATATGAGTGTCTTCGTATCTCTGTATGTGTGTGTGTGTGTGTGTGTATGTGTGTGTATATTTGTGTCTGTGTCAGTGCATATGTGTGTGCGCCTATGTGTATGTCTTTGTATCTATATCTGGGCATGTCTGTACATGAGTGTGCATGTATTTGTGTGTGTGTGTGTGTGTCTGTATGTCTGTGTGACTACTCTCTGAACACTAACAAGTATATATGAAATCCTGGATCTTGCACCCCACAATGCTGGTTAATTTTATGTCGTTTGCTCGGCCATCGCTACTTAGTTACCTCGTCAAACAAGACTCTGCAACATTTGGGATGACACTTCTATTGGAAGTAGAAGAGATAGCTCACCTCATGCTGGCAGACTTCAAAAGGCACTTGGATACCTTAAAGAGAGCAAAGATTATTGAATAGAGGGAATTCTCCAGCACTGAGCCCCCCACCCTGCCCTACAAGGTCTGCTCTGCTTGGGCATTCACCCTGCCAGCGCGGCTTGTGTGATTTGGACTTGCAGGCCTCCATAATCCTGTGAATCAGCTCCTCGAAGAGCAAAGATTTTTCATAGATTGGCACCTCCTGTGGATTCTGTCTCCTGGAGACCTCTGAGAACAGCTCCTACAGCCAGATAGACCCCGGGTCCACTTTGTGAGCTATCGATGAGGGTGAGACAGCTTTGGAAAAAGGGTGAGACTGTGTGAGTCAGAGCACCCTGCAAATCTAAAGCTTAAGTGGGGGTTGCTCCATAAAATGTCCCTCGTGTCGATCGGAGGAAAGCACCGTCCACTCAGATGTCCAAGAATGAAAAAGAGGGAAGGAAAGTAGAACTTTATTCCTTTCCAATATTTAAAGAGACAGGCTGTGAAGCACGAGGCCCTGTGCACGGAAGAAAGCAAGGCTATGACTCCATCCTGCCCTGGCCTTTTAAACTCTGCGTTGCTGAACTCAAAGAGAAGGATTCTTGTTCAGTACCAAACACATTTAAAAAAAAAAAAAAAAAACTGAGAGAAAAACAATGACCAGAGGAAATCCTTTGTAGGATACTTCCTATAATTCCATAACTACCATTAACCATTCAAGAAAGAAAACAAAAACAAAAACAAAAACTTATAGACTTGGGCCACCTTATCTGTCAAAAAAAAACGTAACTAAACCTAATCTTAATGGGGGATCCTTTTCCACTTCTTGTTCAAGTTATTTTGCAAGTAGCAGTGATCATCTTGATAGGGCTCTAGTACCCTCCTGAGTATCTTTGGTTGGAGCAGTATTTTCTATGCTATCTCCCCTACAAAGGAATGTGTCACCCTTGGGATGAAGAGGCTGAGATGAGAGTCTCTTCAGGCTCTGTGGGTGTGGCACTCAAGGACAGCCTGGAGTTCTAGAGCTCTTCTCACCTTCTGGCACTCTTACCATCTGCATAAAAATCTTCATAAACAAGAGCCTGATTCCTTTGAGTCTTGGGAAAAGTTAAAATGTAGTTCACATCAAAAATATATATTTCTCATGTATAGCTATTGGCTTAGAAGTATTCTGAAAGATACATTAGTCTATGAAGTTGAATTTTATAAAAATCTATTGAGAAAATGTTTTCTACAGAGGTTTAACTCTCTTATTTGTTCAGTAGGTGTATTACCTGTCTACCCTCACTGTGGCCAGTTACAGGCTGAGATTTGCCATATTGGAACAAAGTTTGAAGAGTAAGCCATCTGCAATTGACAGAGTTCCCATTTTATAAGTGGTTGAGGTTCAGCTAGTTAGTGATCAGTTTTAAGTGAAGTTTTCTGCTAGTTTCCCATTTTCAGTTACAGCTCAGATCCCGGCTTTAAGGCTCACCTGGGGGCCAAATTTAGCTTAACAAATTCCAGGAGGAGAAAGTCCACTGGAAGACAGCCACGCCCACTGGAAGACGGCCACGCCCACTGGAAGGAAACAGGTAGCAAAAGAAAGAACACCGCATCTGCTTTGGAAATTGAGGAATTGCCTTTCCTCCCTCCACACTCTTCACAGCACTGTAGCTACTGTCCTGTGAACATCACAGATACTGTAGTGATGCTCACAACTGAAGAATCTCAGACGTTGAGTGCAATGCTCCAGCAGCTCAGCTGACTGTCCCCAAACCACAGCTCTGCCTTCAGAGAAAGGGAGGCTGGGCTTTCCCGGAGAGACTCATAGCTGTGGTTTCCTGAGTCACACCCCAGACAAGCTGGGTTTCCTGTAGATGTGCCCTGCTGCTGGTCTAGGCTGTAGGTTCTCCACATAGTGAATACAGTCTAGAAAACAGAGAGGGACCAGGGGTATGCCGTGTGGGGGAAATGTCCTGCAGAGGAATACACCAAAGCTTAGAGAGGTTCAGTGCTTGCTGAAGGTCACAGCCAGAAAGTAGAAAAAGCAGGATTCTCCTCTCGGTCTAGCCTAGAGGTCAACCGCTGCCACCATGTCACGTCTGAGTGGGCCACACTTTCCGTCACTCTCCTCAGAACCCCAACCAACCCACCCATAGAGGAATGCTTTGGCCCTCCAGTCTGTCATATTCAAATAGGCTATCTTTGCTCCCACCTTAAAATGGGCTCCCATATAAGACATCTTCAGTTCCAGGTCAATGTCTCTCTTGCTATCACTGCCAAAGCACTTCAGGAAGTTATTGACATCACCCCTTCACACCTCTTCGACACTTGGACCACCAGAAAGGCTCTGATTTCACCGAGGTGGATGACCTTGCCAAAATTGCTGAGTAGGCACTGTTTTTCCATTATGCTCTTGTTTTTCAGGCCTGTTCCCACTGGCAGCGATACCCTTCCTTGCGCTTGGATCTTGACATTCCTTTGGCAACCTCATTGCTGGATCTATTGGCTCACTGCTGGCTTTCCTGAACCAGCTTTGAGGATCCCTGCAGATTTTTCCATTGAGTAAATGTGCTATGCCTGTGATTGCCAAACTTTCATCTCCCGACCAGTAACAGCCCAACATATACTGTCTACGATTAGCCCACTCTCACATTCAGGACACACTCTTCCCTCAGACTCAGCCATACTGCCTTCTGCTTCATGTCTCCAAGTAGCACAACCTTTTTGAACTGACTCTTAGGCTAAGCAACTGCACCGCCATTATTCCCTCTGATGGGTTCGGAGAGGCGTTCGCGTCAAAAGTACCACACACACTAGGCCCAAACAGTTCCATGCGTGAGAGGTTTAATTGAGAGGGAGAGAGGGGGAAGTGGCACGGAAAAGAGAGGAGTGGGGGAGAGAGAAAGATGGAGGAATGTACCCGTGTATATATATATGGGTTATGACGTATGGCCCAGGTAAAGGTGGGAGTCGAGCCCTAGGGATTTTGGGAATATGGTGGCTGTTGCCCTAGCAACAGGTCTGTGGACCCGCCCATACGTAGGCGCAGGCTTTCAGTGATGCTAACACCCTCCTCTAGTGAACTGAAATGTTCTCCTTTTCCTTCTACTCATCTTTAGATCTTCATGTAGACATCACTTCTAGGAAGTGGAGAGCCCTTTGCTTACTGTCAGATCTGGGTGCATTTCCACACCTCTCCTTCTATTGCGATGTTTCTTTTCTCTGTATCCTTGAGATTTGAAACTTAAACTCCCACTAATTAGTATAATTCCTTTTTATTTGTTTCTTGTTTTGTTTTTGTTTTTGTTTGTTTGGTTTGGTTTGTTTTTTCTTTTTCTTTTTGGCTTTTCGAGACAAGGTTTCTCTGTCTAGTCCTGGCTGTCCTGGAACTCACTCTGTAAACCAGGCTGGTCTCGAACTCAGAAATCCACCTGCCTCTGCCTCCCAAGTGCTGGGATTAAAGGCGTGCACCACCATTGCCTGGAAGTATAATTTCTAATCAATGAAGCTATTCAATAAATATTAGCAAGTAGAAAAAGAATGGAGGGAGGGAGGGACGGAGAGACGGATGAGAATAGCAGCATCATTTATTTAACCTAGTCCCAGGATGTTCTTGAATGTAAAGAGTCAGAAACTCAGCGATCTGAATCAAGATATTGGATGCATCTCAAAGCCCTGCTTTCAACTCAGTCATCTTTGTCCACTGCAGGAGTTTCTGCTCTTTGGCATAGAAACTTTACCCTGTCTCTTATCCTCTACACATAGGTTCATTTCTAGCTTAATCTTCCTCACCTGCCGTGGACAGAGTGACTTAAAGGATCTCATCTCACAGTGGTGGAATGAGGAGACCAAGCTGTATGCAGAGTCAGTGTGTCCTAGGGCCTCCCCCCGTGGCTTACAGATATCTGCTATCTTAGTTAGGATTGTATTGCTGTGAGGCATCACCATGACCAAGGCAATTCTTATAAAGCAGAACATTTCATTGGGGCTGGCTTACAGGTTCATAGGTTTAGTCCATTATCATCATGAGGGGAAACATGGCAGCGTCCATCCAGGCAGACACAGTGCTAGAGAAGGAGCTGAGACTGTGTACCACACTTGGTATAACTTAAGCATAAGAGACCTTAAAGCCTGCCTCCACAGTGACATACTTCCTCCAGAAAGGCCACACCTACTCCTATAAGGCCACACCTCCTAATTGTGCTACTTCCTATGGCCAAGTATTCAAACACTTGAGTCTATGGGAACCATTCCTATTCAAATGACCACAATCTGTAATCCATTTTAAATTAACTTGATATGTTAACAATAGGTTCATTCTGATACTAACTGATTGAAGAGCTGGTTTTTTTTTTTTTCAAGTGGGATGCTGGATTGGATGAAGCTTTTTCTATGTTTTAGGGGAGAATATGATTTTTTCCTTTCTGGTTGATTAATATACTTAATTATATCAATTGATTATTGGATCTTAAACTAGCATACTTGGGATAAAGACTGCTTAGCTACGATAATAATTCGCTTTAGACATTTTTGGGTTAGATTTCTAAAAAATTTTTTTAATTTTTTTATTTATTTAACATGTATAAATACACTGTTGCTGTCTTCACACACACCAGAAGAGGGCTTGGATCCCATTGCAGATGGTCGTGAGCCACCATGTGGTTGCAGGTAATTGAACTCAGAAACCTCTAGAAGAGCAGTCAGTGCTCCTAACACTGAGCCATCTCTCCAGCCCCAGATTTCTAAAATTCAATTCCAATATTTTTGCACCTGTATTCATGAGTGGTACTTCATTTTCTTGGCAAATTGTCTCTTGTTTAGTCTCTAGACAACGCTAGTCTTTTTAACTGAGTTGGTATATAGTCACTGTAGTATTCCAGAAGAATTTGTACAAAATTGGTATTTGGGGAGGTTTTTTTTGTTTTGTTTTGTTTTCGAGACAGGGTTTCTCTGTGTAGACCTGGCTATCCTGGAACTCACTCTAGAGACCAGGCTGGCCTCGAACTCAGAAATCCCCCTGCTTCTGGCTCCCAAGTGCTGGGATTAAAGGTATGTGCCACCACCGCCCGGCTTGGTTTTTTTTTTTTTTTTTTTTAATTTAAAAAAAAAAAAAAGAAAGAAAGAAACTATTGAAGCCATTTAAATCTATAACTGACCTCACAGGAAGACTTGTAAGCTACAAATTCATTGTTTTAATAGATATGCAGGTAACTACGTAGGTTATCTATCTCTTTGGGTTCTATTTTAATTAAGTTGTCAAATCAAATTGTTCATAATATTAGTGTCCTTTTACTGTCTCTAATGATACAAACTTTGCCATTATTGAGACTGGTAATTTGTGCCTTTCATATATTTTTTTCTAGATAGGTCTGACTATAAGTTCTTAAGTTTAGTTGACTGTTTCAAAGAGATCTTTTAGTTTCATTGTTTTCTCTATTGTTTTTACCTTTATTTTCTTAATTTTCATTCTTACAGTTATTATTTTCTTTGCTCACTTTTATTTCAATCTGTTGTCATGTTTTAATCTTATATCCTCAACAAACACCATTTTTTCTTATTATTATTTTATTGTTTAAACAACAAATTATCTTTCATAGAGATTTTAATGAAGACTAAAAATCTTACATATTTTCTTAACAAACATTTGGAGCTCTTTACTCCTTTGGATCATTCCCCTCCGCACAGACTCCCATCATTCCCCTCCGCACAGACTCCCATCATTCCCCTCTACACAGACTCCCATCATTCCCTTCTGCACAGACTCCCATCATTCCCCTCTGCACAGACTCCCATCATTC